>CANNZV010004655.1:0-37689 GCA_947561585.1 Caprella mutica
GTACTAAATTCAGTTATAAAACTAACTTAGTTGCAATATTCTCTTTAACCAAAAATAATATTTATTATTGAGTAACTCTAATCTTTTAACATGAATTGGCAAAATTTTATATATGATCATATATATTTCACTATCAAACTTTAGCTTGGTTATACAATAGCAAATCAAGTAAAATAAATAGGACTCTTTGGGTTCTGGAATAATACAATAATACACAGAAGGACTACCCACTATATTCATAGTGGGTACTCTTTTTATGGAGCTTAATATTACTAGAAAAGAAAATAGTTTATCACTTATACTTAATAAATGCCCCTATTTTTTATATGATTTTTTTCGTGTTTTTTTATTTAACATAAGGGCCATTATCAGGAGATTGGTACCATCCGAAATACGTCTTCACGCTATGTACAAACAACCCCTAGTTGATAATTCAACAAGGATACTATAAAACCAACAATTCTGAACACCTCATCTTAGTCCGTCATCTACTTGGATAAAGTAAATCCCAGCTTGTAAAGTAGAAATATCAAGTAGAATATTTTGTTCTCCCAATCCAATCTGCTCCTGCTTTTGAACTAAACAGTCTACCGTAAATATCAAATACTGGTCTTCCTCACGACACAATACACCAAGTTAAGTGAGAAAATCTGTTTTAAAATCTGCTAAATAATTAAGCACTTAAATTTTGTTGTTGTTTACTTTTTAAATTTTTCACACATTTGACTTGGAGATAAACCGTCCAACGAAGAAATGTATCCTTTGGGTATTGTACCATCCATCAATGTAATCAAAACAACCATTTTCTATTTGTTCAAAGTTTCAAACTTGTAGCGATAATAATGATATCCACTTTTATCGTTTTGAAAAATGATTCTGCAACAGCATTATCGTAGCAATTCCCTTTTCGAGACATACTTTGTGTACACTTATTTTTCTTCAATAATTTCCTAAAATCATTGCTGGCGTATTGACTACCTCTATCAGAATGGAAAATGAGTTTATCCTCTTCCTTTTTTACATCCTTTTCTAGTGGTCTATTTTTTAGAGCTTTGTTCAATGCTGCGATGGTCGTATGTTCATCCGTCATATCTTTACTTAAAGACCAACCAATTACCATCCGATCTGCTAAATCTATCACCGTTGTCAAGTAAACAAAGGAATGTCTAGTCGAATATAGGTAATATCGCCTACCCATTTTTGCCGATTTCTTTCGCTTTAAAATCTCGTGCTAAGATATTCGGTGATATTGGCTTATCATGCTTAGAATCAGTCGTACTTTTGAATTTTTCTTGCGTTTTGGGCTGATTCCCAAGTCTTTCATACGACGTGCTACTGTACTTTAGATATTTCAACACCCTGCTTTTTTAGTTCTACATATACCCTTGGACTACCATAAGTTGACTTACTCTTTTTAAAGACAGTTTTTATCTTTTCATCCAACGCCGCTTGTATTGATGCACGTTCTTCTTTTTCTTTGCGCCAACTATAGTAAGCACTTCGGCTAACTCCAAATACTTCTGACATCTTTTTGACTGGAAACTCGTTAGCATAATCCATCATAAATTGAAATTTCTTGTCGTTTTTTGAAAAGATGCCCACCGCTTTTTTTAAGATATCTCGTTCCAGTTGCGCTTCGCGTAATTGCTTCTTCAGTTTCTTATTTCCAGCTCACTTTCAACTTAGATTTTTGTTTACCATTACCTGGAAATGAATTTTCTTTATCTTTCAATAAGCGCTTCGCCAGTTGTATATCGTATTGGCATTTAATTCAAAACGAATCGCTAAATCTTTTACTGATTCACCTTCTTCTAGACTCAATAATACGATTCTTAGTTTTTCTTCTTTCGTGTACTTTCTTCTTTTTTTTGACATAACTTGTGATAAGTTTTAGTGGTTTAAAACAATGGTTAATAATACGACTTTTTAACTTATCTTGCTGTCTAATTTAGTGAGGAAGTCCATACCTTCATCTCTAATAATTCATTTTGTTTTGAAGTAAAACTTACATTAACTTCTTTTGATGGAGACGGATTGGGATATATTCGAAATCCAAATTCTGATTCTTGATTTAATTCAATATCAGTGGATGAAACTATATTATTATTAGTGTATAGTTTTGCATTGTATTTGGATTTTCTAATCCAACAAGAAGAACATCCTTGTCTGTATCACCATCAACATCTGCGGCAACTAATGAGCCATGCGTAACACCTTCAAATGAAGTCCCTTGCACCTCAGAAAAATTACCGATGCCATCGTTGGAATAAAGCCTTGTAACTTGTCCTGTTATGAGAACATCTCATCATTATCTCCGTCCATATCTGCAAAGGTTAAAGAACTCCAGACCGATGTTTCAAAGGGTGTTCCAAAAACTTCAAAAAAATCACCTTCGCCATCATTGATATACAATTTAGGTACTGTATAATTCAATGGGGGTACTACAGGAGCCTGCCCTGTTATTAATATATCCTGATCATGTCACCATCTATATCTGAAAAGGCTATTGCACCATCACTAACTCCATCAAAAGGCGATCCTAGTACTTCCGTGTAATTTCCTAAACCGTCGTTCTTATACAGTTTTGCAATCTGAGAAAATGAATTATTTAATCCTGTTATAAGTACATCTTGATCATTATCATTATCTACATCAGCAAAATCAATTGTACCATTTGTTACACCTTCAAAAGGAATGCTTGTCATCTCGCTAAAATTGCCAAAACTATCATTGATATATAGCTTAATGCTTGGTAATCCTGTTTGATTATTTCCTGTAATAAGGACATCCAGATCATTATCCCCATCAACATCTGCAAAAGCTGCTGAACTAAAACCCACTGGCTCAAACGGTGTTCCTATCATTTCACTAAAATTTCCCAAACCATCATTAGTATATATTTTTGTTCCCTTAAAAACATTAGGAATATTTGCGCAACCTGTAATAAGGACATCCAGGTCATTATCATTATCTATATCTGCAAAATCAATTGACCCCTTAGAAATAGCTTTAAAAGGTGTAACTAGCACTTCGCTATAATTTCCAAATCCGTCATTAGTATATAGTTTCGTACTCCAATCATTTGCCGTAAAGTTTGCAGTATCTCCAGCGATTAGAACATCTTGGTCATTGTCTCCATCTATATCGGCAAAAGCTGCTGAACTTAACCAGACACCTCCAAAAGGCGTATCCTGTACTTCCGTAAATGTTTGTGCGGAAAGTAGTGGTCCGAAAAGGACGAAAATTAAAAGTAATATTGAGCGCATTTGTTTTTTATTTTTTTTATAAAAATATTCTTTCGATTCAGTTGTCACAGCTTATTGCACTACAAATATATTACTTCCCTTTTTTAACTCATGCTCCATTTGGAGTAAATAACTACCTCTTGGAAGTGAAGAAATATCTATTGTGAAATTTTGATCTCCTATGCTCACTTGCTCTTTTTGCTGTTTTAATACTCGTCCATGAATGTCATAGATACTTATATCTACAAAACCACTCTTTTCTGATAAAAAATTTACTTGTATTTCTTTTGATTCTGTTGGATTGGGATAAATATTTATCTGAAAATCAAAGACATCATTATTGATAGGTTCCAAAGAAGTTATCATAGTATTGTTTCGGTACAGTCTTGTTATTGGAGTATTAGAATCATCTACACCCGTAATTAAAAGATCAGGATCATCATCTCCATCAATATCACTGAAAGCTATAGAGCTATTATAAACTGCTGGAAAAGGAGCATTCAAAAATTCATTGAAGTTGCCTAATGCATCATTGAGGTATAATTTCGAAATAGGTATACCACTAACACTCCATCCCGTTATTAATACATCCTCATCATTATCACTATCAATGTCTGTAAATGCTATGGAACTACTATGTACTCCTTCAAAAGGGGTCCCTTCTTTTTCCGTAAAAGCACCTAATCCATCATTAATATATAATTTTGCAATTCCTAAGTCTTCACTATTTTTGCCTGTAATTAATACATCTTGATCATTATCGCCATCTACATCAGTAAAGGATATTGAACTATTTCTCACACCTTCAAAAGGAGTACCTGTAGCTTCCTCAAATTGCCCTAATCCATTATTTAGATACAGCTTTGCAATTCTTGCACTCGAATTATTCTCACCAGCAATGAGAACATCCTGATCATTATCGCCATCTACATCGGCAAAAACAGCACAACCTGCCCGTACACCATCAAAGGGCGTACCTTGCATTTCACTGAAGTTTCCTTGACCATCATTGGTATATAGTTTTGCTATGAAAATAAAACCAGTAATCCTTCCTGTAATCAACACATCTTGATCATTGTCACCATCTACATCGGCAAAGGCTACAAAACTACTTTCTATTCCTTCAAAGGGGGTGCCCATAATTTCCTGAAAACTACCTGAATGAAAATTCATATATAGCTTTGCTATTTGGTCTGAAGGACTCGAAGATCCCGTTAACAATATTTCAGGAAAACTATCTCCATCTATATCACCAAAAGCTACATGCCCCCGCAATATATCATCAAATGGAATTAGCATATCTAACTCTTCTGTAAATGCTCCTGTACCATCATTGATATACAACTTGGTAAGCCTATTGTCTAGTATTGGAAAAGTGCGAGCACCTGCAATTATTACATCTTGATCATTGTCGCCATCTACATCTGCAAAGGCTACATTGCCAGTAGTCACTCCTTCAAAAGGTGTAGGCAAGACTAAATTGAATGTTTGAGCTGTAAGTGCTTGTCCGAAAAGAATAAAAATGAATAGTAATTTTGACTGCATGTGTTTTTGTTTTTATATTGTAAAATCCCTAACAACTAAGATACAAAAAAGAGATAAGACCAAAAACCTTTTGAATTCTAATAAAAAACCGTCAACTCTTTTTAGTGTACTACACCTCTTGATGACGAGTTCTAGATTTACATCTATGCCTTCAGCATTGACCAATAAACTTCATAAGATACCTTAGATATATGTAGCGTGGACGAGACTACATCATCTTTTACTCATCCTCCACTCTAGCAATAGGTTATATATTTTTAATAAGATTTTTTCTTGAAAAATCCTGCTTAACATAAGGTCATTACCGGTCCAATTTTTTATTTGTCTAGCAAGATTTTACTATTTCTAATTTATTAATGTATTTTTATATCAATAGTCCGTGCAGAAAAATAAAAGATAGAGAGCTTTAAGCTCTGGCTAGACATCCAAAATTAAGCACGGTTTCTAATTTAGGATGATTAGCCATTAATAACCCTCTAAACCCCTAAATAACTGGACACGATATTTAAGATAAGTTATAACTTGTATAAAACCAAAGAGAGTGGTAACTTAAAGTTGTTCGCTATAAAAAAACAGAGCTATCAGCTTATAAAAGTGTTCAAAAATGAGTAATCATAGAAAACGATGGAGCGCATCGGAAAAATTAGAAATCATTAATTATTTCAAGCAACATGGAGTCATCAAAACGACCCAGGAGTATGGGGTATCTTCTACCTCTATTTATAAATGGACAACAGCTTATGAGGAATCAGGAGATTCAGGACTGTCGACCACAGGCTCTAAGTCAGGCAGCCAGTTGTCGAAAAAAGAACAAGAAGAACTACGTCGCTTACGTCGGGAAAATGACGAGTTAAAAAAACTAGTAGCTGAGAAGGAACTACGTTTGCGGATCAAGGAGGCACTGCTAAAAAAAAGTCGGTAAGAGAGCAACTAGACATAGAAGAGAAACGGATGGTAGCCTCTGATTTCGTAAAAGAAGGACATACCATAAAGTTGGTATTGTCAGAAGTAGGCTTGGGCGGTAGTAGTTACTATTATAAGCCTAAATTAAATCCTAATAAAAAAGGAAAAAGTAAAAGTGAATACACCTATACAAAGGCTGGTGTTCAAGTCTGTAATAGTATAGTGGTAGAGCAGATAAAGGATTGCCTATCAGATGAATTTGTGGATTATGGTTATCTGAAGATGACCCACTGGCTACGTCAGGAGAAAAACTATGTTATAAATGCTAAGAAAGTGTATCGTTTGATGAGCGAAGCAGGAGTTTTGAATAAATTTAAACCACGCCCAAAATCTAAAAGAAGATGGGTCAAGAATCTACTACCAGATACTAAAGTGGCTTTTGACTACATGGAATTTGACATTAAATACATTTATGTAGCAGGGCAAAATAGAAACGCGCTGCTCTTGACCGTAATAGACGTAAAAACACGCTGGGTATTGGGGCAAGTGATGAAGTGGAATATCTCACAAAAAGATGTGAGGGAATTATTTGACCAAATTTTTTCTGTCTATCCACTACCCAAAAGTATCTATGTACGCAGTGATAATGGCTCTCAATTTATAGCCAATAAAGTGCAGCTTTACTTTGAAAAAATGAAAGGAGTGACACAGGAATTTTGTAAACCTGCTACGCCAGAACAAAATGCACATATTGAATCTTATCACAGTATTATTGAGAAAGTCGTTTGTCAACGAAATGAATTTGATCATTTGAATGAAGCACAACAAACCTTCAATCGATTCGTCAAATTTTACAATTACAAGAGAATACATTCAGGTGTGGAATACACATCACCGTACAGATTTTTATTACAATGCAATATCGATATGAAGAGCTATGATTTGGATGACGTGCTTGACTGCACAACAACATCCAAATTAACAACAACAAACATTTTAAATGTTTGACATTTGTTGAAAAACATTTTTAGTTATAATTTTTGTCCAGTTTATAGGGGTTTTATCCAATTTGTAAACCCCTAAATATTAATTATACCATTTCGACAGATAAAAAGACGGTCAATATTGACGAAAAAAATTAACCTTAGCGATTTATATTTTTGGGTCCTCGTTTGCTGCGGGTGGATGCCTTATACCTTGATGGCACAACAAACAAATATCAGCTCTACCCCACTTGTAGAGGTGATTAAGGAGATTGAACAAAAAGAGGACTTTGTGTTTAATTACGAACCAGCCCTTTTGGCAGATTATACTTTTAAAGGTCAAGTCAATTTTGATAATTTACAAACGTCTTTAAAAAAAATACTCTATTACACGCCTCTCGATTTTGAAATCAATAATCAAACCGTTCTCCTTTTTCTACCTCCTAAGAAAGTCTATCGAGTTTGCGGAACAATAAAAGATAAACAGGCTAATACACCACTTCCCTATGCCAATATTTTTGGTGACGATAGCCGATACGGTACACAAAGTGACGATAATGGTTATTTTGAATTGCTATTCAAAGCACACAAAAATCAAATTGTAAACATTAGTTATTTGGGTTATGAATCGGAGTCCTTCATGGTGCAAGAAGCTACTGTAGATCCTTGTCTCACTTTTTTACTAAAAGCAGATGAATCCCTATTTACAGAAGAAATTATCGTCACTAATTATATTTTGGATGGTATCTCTCAAGGTGAAAACTATAGTGCGGTAAGCATGAATTATGAACGATTGGCTAAGTCCTACTCTACTGTGGAACACGATATTATGAAGACGGTACAACTATTGCCCGGAGTTACGAGTCTCGACGAAAGTTCTACCAATTTGCAAATCAGAGGGAGCAGTCCTGACCAAAATCTCATTCTTTGGGAAGGAATTCCTTTGTATGATTCGGGACACTTGTTTGGAATGATTTCAGCCATTAATCCTTTTGCCATTGACCAAGTCAATGTGTACAAGGGAACTTATGACCCTCGTTATGACAATCGCGTAGGAGGTATTGTTGATGTATCTTTGACAGATTCTATTAGTCAAAAAAATCATGGAAGTGTAGGTACTACGCTGTCCGAAGTGCATGCCAATTTGGAATTACCGCTTATCAAAAATCAACTCTCTGTATTGCTATCAGGTCGGCATACCATCGATCCTATTTATCGCTCGCCGCCTTTGAATCGTTATACTGAAAAAGTATTTCAGTTTTCAAAAATTGATGACCAAGCGGATGATGTAGAACTAGGATTTATTGAAGCGGATCAGCTTGTCAATTATCGAGATTGGAATGCTAAAATACTATTTAAACCACACGATAAATTACTTTTGAAAGCAGGCATTTTTAGTAGTAATAATCGGTTTGACTATACGTCTAATATTATTGATGAGGGGCTAAGAAGCGAGGATGGGGTACGTACCAATTCTACGGCTACTACTTTTGCTGCCATTTTTCAAGCCCGTCCTAAATGGGTCAGTCAGTTCTCTTTTTCCAATTCTAATTACAATAATGAGTATTATTTTGAACTATTCGAAACAGAAGATGATGTCTTCTTGACAAGGCAAAATTTATTCAATGACATCAAGGATCAAACCTTCACTTTCAAAAATCAATTTCGATTGTCTCCCAAAATAGAAGTACAATTGGGCTATGATTATAATTTCAAAATTGTCAATTTCAATATCTTTTCCGAATCAGAATATGAAGGTGATTATGAAGATACGGATTATGTAGAAGCCTATTTTCATAACGTTTTTGGCTCTGCCAATTATAAAAATAAAAACCTTCAGATAAATGGAGGATTACGTATAACGCATTATCAAGAGGAAGGAGAATGGGCTTTTTCGCCTCGTATCAATGTGCAATACGCCCTCAATCAACAATGGAAATTCAAATTGGAAGGAGGCGTTTTTCATCAATACATTAGTCAATTGAAAGAGTTTGGTCACAATGAATTGGGCTTGGACAATCCCGTCTGGATTATCAATCGTACAGAGACGGAGGCAGCTCAACAAGCACAAAAAATAGCTTTGGGAACGATTTATCGTCAAAAGGGATGGCTGCTGGATATAGAAGCTTATTACAATTTTACCGATAATCTGACCACCTTATCACCTCAATTTGGCGTTTCTACTTTCAATGATTTTGCAGAGGGTCATTCCTATGCTTATGGTCTAGATTTTTTAATAAAAAAAAGATGGAAACCTTTCAATAGTTGGATCAATTATTCTTTTGGTCGGGTTACTTATCAGTTTCCTGATTTGCAAGAAACTGCTTTTCCTGCTAATAATGATTTGCGACACAATTTGAGTTTTGTAAGTAGTTATCAATATAAAAAATGGCATACTTCACTCACTTGGCAATACCATTCGGGTTTGGCTTTCTCAAAGCCTGATGGTTTTGACGCTTTTTGGGATAAAGACGAGGAAGACTTTTATTATGCTGTCGAATTTGAAGCCATTAATACGGAACGATTGATGCCGTATAGTCGCTTGGATTGGGGTTTGAGTTATAGACCTACTTTCAAAAAGGAACGCTTGAAAGCTGAAATTAATTTTTCTATTATCAATTTACTGAATCGCGAAAACGTCTTTTCTCGTGATTATTTTATCGATGATTTGGACAATGGAGACTTGGATGTTTTCTTTTTTGAAAAGCGTTTGTTGGGTATGACTCCTTTATTGATGGTGAGGATGTATTGGTAAAAAATAAGATTATTGTATGTTACTACTATTAACATCTAATAAAATAAAACGTATTTCATTTCCTTCAATCTCATATGTTACATTTTCCTGTATTTTTCTAAACTCCTCTAGAATATTTATATTATCATCTGAAAGAGATTCTACTATTCCAGAGAAATTAATATTTTCTAAATTAGATAAATTTACTATTTCCATATGTAATTTGTTTTATTTTTAATTAGTGCTTTGCTATCTCTTAATCTTATTAGCTGTATTTATAAAGTACGAGGATATATCTTGATTATTGTCATCTTAAATTATTTTATGATGGATAATAAAATTAATACTTTAAATATTGAAAATCAAATATTGAAAACCCTTTAACAAAGATTTAATGAAGTTATTTATAATAGATTATGTTATATATTTTGCTAACAAAAATCTAGTTAAAAAGTACTGGTGACAGGCCAAAAAATTAATTAAAGGCAGCTACATACTCTCAAGCACATAGCTGCCCTAAATCCTTATCTTTTCGAGGCTTTAATAATCTTCTTACTAATTCGTCTACGCTTTTCTAAGGTCAAGGTATTCAAAAAATATACTCCATCTGGTAAGGCTGTCAAGTCTAAATTGAAGGTATTATTTCTCTTTTCTAATTGACTGACATTTCGCATAATTACGCGTCCATTAATATCAGTAATCGAATAATTGAGGACATCCCTTTCTTTAGTATAATATTCAAAAATAAACTGCCCTTCTGTTGGATTGGGTTGTAGTTTTGAAATTTGTTGATTAATATTTTCAAAATTTGCCAAATCATCTAAACTAGTCAATGTGCCTTCTGTATAGAAAAATAGTGGCTCACTATACACTAAATCTTCGCCACATTCAAAAGCTATCACGACTTCATAATCTCGCATCGGTTGGAGATTCGTCAAAAATACTTCTGGTTCAAAGACCAATTTTTCCATCGGTTCTTCATCACCTTCTAAGCCATAAAAAATAATAAACTCTTCAATATCTTGCTCGTTTTCCCATTCGATATAGGCTTGTGTGCTAGACAGATCTTCTATCCAAATATCTTCTACCGCAATACATTGTAAAGCTCCTTCTTCTGGCGTGGTAAAAGTCCAAATATCAGAAAATAATTCTTCCTCCTCACTATCGCACCAAGCTCCTATCCGAAATTCATAAGTTGTATTAGCTTGTAAATCTTCCAAGAAAACTTCAGGCTCATCAGTAACAATTTCTTCTATATCTTCTTCACCTACCATTCGATATTCTACCAAAAATTCTGGGTCATATTCCCCTTCCCACTCCCAAACAATAAATGCTTCATAAGCTAAGAGTTCTTCTATATAATATTCCTCTACAGTCAAACACATCTCATCATCGTCGTCCTGATTTTCTGAATCAGGCAGTTCACCGTCATAAGGTTTAAGCATTAAATTAAACTTGATTTCCGCAATGCCCCTGCAAGTAGGATCGCCGTGATTGCTCAGTGCCGTTATCAAAACGTATTGTGCTTGTATGCCTACCATATCAGGCCCTGCAAAACCGCCATACACCGCCTTCCCTTCTGCTTTTGGGAAAGTCATTTCACCCCAATGCGTCCAGTTTTGTCCATCTTCAGAATAGTCTATTTTGACTTGTCGAAAACCTTGATTGAGGCGACTTGGATCATTGGTATTCCATACCCAAGTTTTAGATAAATTTTTGACCGAACCAAAATTATATTGTATCCAATGGCTATTCCCATATTCGGGTTTTGGATTGGGTGTTTGTTCGCAAGAGACCCAAGTGTCGAGCCAGATACTGGCATCTGCGTCGAAGCAATCGGACTGTGCTGTTATTGCTGTGATGAATAAAAATTGTAAGATGATACTATTTATATATTTCATTTTATTTCTCTTTTTTATTTGAATTTCAAAAGCTTTTATAAATTACACATTCATAAACCCTAGTGGTCGACTACTAGAAAAGGTATTGTAGAAATTACCAATATTAGGAAATAGATTTACTAAATCCCCTTTGGATGCACCATACCACAATGCCAATTCTGCAAAGTACTCGTCTGTCGAAACTTGAGGAATCAGCGAACCGCCACCTACTTCGATGGCGTTATTGAGTGCTAAGTTTGGATATTTACCATACACCTCTTTACCCTTCACTTGATTGCCCATTACAAACATATTTCCACCCCAGGCATGATCTGTACCATTGCCATTGGAAGTAAGTGTTCGTGCAAAATCAGAAATCATGAAAGTCGTGACACAATCTTCTACATTGAGTTCTGCCAAAGAAGTCTGAAACTCGCTCATCGCTTGACTAACGACTCTAAGCATCTGGCTATGATTATTTAATAATTCATCGTGATGATCCCAACCGTCAAAGCGGACAAAAAAGGTTTGGCGTTTAGCCCCAAGTTGTTCCCGTACTTGGATGGTACGAGCCACCATCTGAAGACTTTGTGATAATTCATTGGTCGAATAAACTGTCGTCAGGTTAGAACCCGACACTGCTTGGCTAAATAATTCATGTGTATTTTGACTTGCCTTTACGGTACCTGCATAAGTCTGTTTAAAAATATCTTGGTACTGCTTTTCCATCAGGCTATTGACCGCAGCGGTTCGTATTTGGTCAAAGGTATTATTAGCACCATAGCCAGAGATACCCACACTTCCATTTCCTGTAGGAAGAATACTATACTCTGTAGCATTGTCGCCTAGCTGGAAAATGTTTTTACCTGCTAGAGAGATATTCATCGAAATATCTTGATTCGTATTAGCAGACTGAACGAGGTCTGCCAAGCGACCTGCCCAACCTGTGGGAGAATTGGTTTGAGGAACAGAAGTTTGCCATTGTTGATCTTGGTCAATGTGAGAATATAATCCAAAAGGCAATTTAGAACCATTATTGTAAGAGGCTTTAGTAGTGGGTTCTACGAGCGTACCTACATTGCAAACTACGGCTAATTTGCCCTGCTCAAAAAGTCCTTGCATTTCTGGCATTGAGGGATGAAATCCCAATTCATTTTCGTTGTACGAAATGGGATTGATTGGCAAAATTTGATTTTTGGCTATAGCCATATTTGAACGCGTATTGCTATACACATTATAGTCTGAGGTATTGGTCGGAATGACCATATTGTAAGAGTCATTTCCTCCTCCAAGCATGATGCAAACCAGTGCTTTGTAATCATCGCCATTGCTTAGATAGGAAGCATTGGACATAGAGGCGGCACTCAATGATTGTAAATTGAATAGGGTCGAAAAGAAAGTCGTAGAGCCAACTGCTGCACAAGATGCCGTCCCTAAAAACTGACGACGACTCATACCTTTTTTATGATGCTTTGACATATTTTTAAATTTTAATGGTTCAAAAAGATAAATACGATTACTTCAATATCACGTAGTCGGGTGAAATCAGTATCAGGTAAATCGCCATCTTAATTTTTTCGGTAGGTGTTGCCAATTGATTGATTGCATTTTTGATAATTGTTTTAGTATCATCACTCAATAAACCATTGGCTAATAAAATATCTAAATGATTGATTAAGGCATCTGCATCATTGATTAAGTTGCTTAGACTTGAATAGTCCATCGTATATTCTCCATCGCCTTCGTAGTCATATTCTATTTCATCTTCGCTGTATTCATCGAGGTATTCCAAACAGTATTCATATAAATATTCTCGCCAAACGGCTCTAAAATTAATTTCGTTGAGCATACCGATGGTATTGGGCGCATTGAGGATTTGAAATTCTGGAGCGACCAAATAATTTTGTCCTATCAATCCTTGTGGTTTGTAAAATGGAGAAAAGAAATTGAACACACTAGGAGCATTCAAAGGGACTTGTCCTGTATTCAAATCAAAGCAGTACATCTCCATAGAATAGTTATCCCTTGCATTAGTCGTCAAGGGAAAAGCCTTTAATAGATTCATCAAACGCACCATAGGTTCTCGCAATTTACCAAAAGAATAATGCTCCGTGATGTTGCAGTTTCTTGCTTCTGGGTGCAATAAAATAGCTTTGATTACTTCCTGAAAATTGTTGTCTGCCGAGGCATTAAAAACGGAAACGACATCCTGAACATAAGCAGATGAGGGATTAGAGGTCGTTAGCATTTTTATCAAAGCTTTACTGATGAAAGGTGCGGTATTATCATGCTGCGCTAAGTGTTCTACGGTCATTCTAATATCGGTCATACCATCCTGCCCTGCTGGAATTACGTAACCATTCAATAACTTTTTCTCACTAGTATCATGATGTTCATCATACATTTTCATAGGCTTAGTAAGACTCTCAAATGAAATTTCTTCACCAAAATAAGTCTCTTCATCATCGCCACTCAAACCCGTGAATACTTGGGCAAATTCTTTGATGTCGGCATTAGTATAAGTTGGAATAAAATCACCATTTGCATCATATTTTCGCCTACCGTTGGGATTCAATTCCCATAGACCTATACTAAATAATTGCATAATCTCCCGAGCATAATTCTCGTCGGGATGTATATTATTAGCGGGGTCTGCTTTAGGATTATTGTAGTGCGATAGAAATAGTCCCATGGCTGGACTAAGCGAAACATCAAGCAGTAAATTTTCATAATTGTCAAATGCCTTTGCCCCTAACATATCATAATAAGTCGAACTGATTTGACTAAAATCTTCAAACAAATCAGACTTAGTATTGATAACCATCATCTGGCTCAAGGCAAAATTCATGCGTTGGCGCAGTAGATCAGGTGTCATCAAATTATTGTTGATCCAAGCTGCACGCATATAGCCCGCATAAACGACCCCTTCTTCAAATGGTTCTTCTTCTTCGCCGAGTGCTGAAAGTTCGTACATCTTGGTCGTCAAACCAATTTGTGGTAAGGCGAATTGCTCTTCCAACCAAGCCTCGTAACCCATAGCGGCAGTCATTTGGATGGTTGAAAAATCTGCTCCAAAAGTACATTGTGCCAAAAATCGGGAAGCGTCTTTGAGTTGTTCTTGATTTTGGATAGGAAATCCATCTACGGTTTTGTTGCCTGTCGTATTGCTTGCCGATGAGCTTATCGTCACGATGATGCCATTGTCATGACCAGCACCTATATAATCGTAGTGTTTGAAATCTTGTGCGAGGAGTTGTAAATAGCTTAGAACAGTTAAAATTAAAATGGGTATTTTTTTCATAAATGTTACTTCTTATAGATGAAGAAATCGGGTTTTAATAGTAAAACCAGTAAGCTGAAAAATACCCTACTTGTTTTTTGGATTTTTTATAAAAAAGATGATAAAGTGCATCACCTTATCATCTTTTTTTCGTGAGATTGTAGTCGAAGTCGTTTAAAACGGCGATACTTTCAAAAAGCCAAATTGTCCATTGTCAACAGCAATGATGGCACCACCGTCAGGCGTTAAATCAATATCCTCTCCCGCCCAATCTACATTGGGATTGCTAGGTGCAAAGGTCGTTTCCCATTGCAAATTACCGTTGCTATCATACTTTACTAAATACACTTGCCAAACATCGGAACAGCCATTGGCATTGCAGTCGGAATAGCTGTTGTATTCATCGCCCGTACCTGCTACAATGACGCAGCCACCGTCAGCAGTCGCTTTGATACCCCAAGTCTCATCGTGAATATATTGCGGGTCAAAACCTCGTGGATTACCTCTTTTCATTTCCCAAATTTGGTTGCCATTATTGTCTAACTTCATCGTGTAAGTGTCCCAATTTTGAACACCAGATAGCGTATGTCCCGTTAGAAAAAGCTCGCCATTGGTATTGACATCCAAGCCAAAACAGTGGTCTTGATTGCTACCGCCATAAGTTTTATTCCAAAGCACATTACCTGAAAAATCCATTTTCAATACATTGTAATCCTCCGCACCCAATGACAAGCCTGAGATAATCAGCGCATTGCCATCATTAATAATTCTGTAAGCATGAGAGGTATAAGCGTTGAGATTTTGGGTAGATTGGATATTGCCGTTATTATCTAAAAATAGCATAAAACCCTGCCCTTCGGTATAGAAAGTATTGTTCACATCCAAGGCATTGACGTAGCCTACCGCAGCCAATCCGTTGGCTGTTTGGGCTATGTGTTCGATGGCATCGCTGCCGCCGTTATTATAAGTCTGTTGCCAGATGGTGGCACCTGTATTTTTATTGAGTTTTATCAAGGCAGAATTTTGATTCAATGCACCACAAATCAGGTAACCGTCTGCAACTTCAAAGGCTGAGTTACCTAAATTATGTCCGCCGATATTAAACTCTTTTTTCCAAAGTGGATTACCATTGGCATCCATTTTGGCTACCAAAATGCTTGCACTATTGGGAATGTATCCTGTCTCTCCTACTTGGAGATAACCCCCGTCATTGCAAGTCATGATATAGTGTCCGTGTGATTCTGGCTGCGAGCCATTACAAGCTGTAAACCATTCTTGAGTAGGTGGTGTATTGCTGCCACCTCCATTATTACAATTACCAATTCGTACCTCTAAATTATTGCCAGTAAAAGTAAATCCTACATCTAGTGTAACATAATTTCTAGCTTGTAGTATCGCATTATTGGAACTAATTGCTTTGGATGCGACGATATAGTCATCTGCATAAATAGCGACATCAGCGCTGATATTTGAATTTAAAGTGATAGTGGTGTGTGTACAATTTTGGGCAATTAGGATATTACTTTTTACAGTGATTAGTAATAGAATTGCGAATAGAAATTTGATTAATTTAATAGTCATTGTTTGCGGTTTTATAGTAGAACAGCTTCAAACTCAAATACCCTACTCCAAAAAAATATATTAAAAAAAAATAATTTGATGGTAGGGTAAATATAGGGCAAATGGTTTTATATTTAGAATCTATAAAATTTTGATAATGAAACAATATATCCACCTTATTCTATTCTTATTTTTAGTAAAACTTAGTTTTGCACAAACGCCTGCGAGTTTGGTGCCTTTATCACAAGTAACACATACCGCACAAGCTTCGGGCAATTGGTCTAATGCCAGTACTTGGGGAGGTGCACTTCCCAATAATGATGCGCGCGTTCATATTCCCAATGACGTGACCGTTACCGTAAATACGCAAATCGCAGCACGTATCAAAACCCTCAGACTTGACGGCAAACTCCGTTTTAAAAATGATGTCAATACCGAGCTAAAGGTCGAAACCATTATCGGTATGATGACGAGTGAATTGGAAATGGGAACAGCCAATAACCCGATTCAAAATGGCGTGACCGCTATCATTACTTTCATTGATGATGGACCAATGGACTTAAATTGGGATTATGGTCAATTTAGCAAGGGAATGGTATTTATGGGTACGGCCAATATTTATGGTTTTGAAAAAACAGCCTTTACTAGCCTATCGGTTCAGCCTGCCGCTGGAGCCAATACTTTAACGCTAGACACAACCCCCACTGGCTGGCAAGTCAATGATGAAATTGTCATCACAGGTACCGACCCATTCAATCCTTCAAGTGATGAAAAACGCACTATCGCAGCGATTAATGGCAATTCGATAAGCTTGAATAGTCCTTTAGCTTTGAACCATATTGCCATTGCCAACGATTTGGATATTCATGTAGCTAATCTGAGTAGAAATATTATTTTCAAATCTGAAAACTCGACTATCAACCGACGAGGGCATATTATGTTTATGCACACGACTAATGTGGAGATGCACCACGCACGTACTTTTCAGTTGGGTAGAACCAACAAAAGAGTACAAGTTGATGATTGGTTTTTTCCTAACCTCGATGGTACGGATGCCGTGCCAGGACCAAGAACAAATATTCGTGGACGCTACTCTATACATTTTCATCGTGGAGGCGTTTCGCCTAGCAGTACACCGGCTGCTACAGTCAAAGGCTGTGTGGTAGAAGACGATGCTGGTTGGGCTTATGTCAATCATTCTGCTCACGTCGATTTTCTGGACAATGTAAGTTACAATGTAGTAGGTGGCGCATTTCAAACGGAGTCAGGTGACGAGATTGGTTCTTTCAAACGCAATATTGCTATTCGTACTGTGAACCCAGATTTCCCTTTACTCAATCCCGCCACAGCACCCGTTGATATACGAGAAGATTCACAAGATTTTGCTTTTCAGGGAGATGGTTTTTGGATACACGGCGGGCGCGTTGCAGTAGATGATAATATTGCTTCGGGCTGTTCGGGACATGGTTTTATTTATTGGACGGAGGGTTTGCGAGAGGCGGATACAGGCGTGCGTATCAATTATTTTGATGCTGCCAATCTCCCCAACGGTCAACATCTACCAAATGGAGAATGTAATACTTGGTGGGCACCTTTGATTTCTTTAAAAAATAATGTAGCATATAGTTGTACCAAAGGTTTTCAATCGCTGTACATCCACTCTACGCTGTTTGATGATTACGAAGATCTTAGTCCTGCCTATTATGCGACGGTTCATTCTACACTAGAAGATATGACGATTTGGAATGTACGGACGACAGCTATGGATTTGAGTCATAACGAACAAGTCACTTTCAAAAATTTCCGTATTGAAAATGATTATAATTTAAACCAAACAGCCATTGGTATTACCACCGAATTTATGTGCCGCGAACATACTTATGATAATGTAAGTGTAAAAGGATTTGTGGAAGGATTTAAAGTACCTACTCGTGGTAATATTACCATCCTCGGCGGAACATGGAGCAATGAAACCGACTTCATCATCGAACCTGTACAGATTGCCAATATGCCTTACTATGCTCGTGATTTAAGATTTGAATGTGTCGAATTTGAGGCTTCACCTTACTTTAGCAATATCATTAATTTTGATATGCGCGGTGCTGGTTATTTTAATGGTTGGGCGGTGACCAATAACGAAGATATAGCACGACAATTTATGCTACCCGACAGAATAACGATTGATACTGACCAACACGGTTCAGGACGATTATATTATAATGAACAGACTGCTAATTATGTACCTATCAATGCCAATACGATTATGGATGCGGCTGGAACACCGTATGGAAATAATGTACTCAATAAAACCAATCAGCAATTACAAAATAATTATGGTTTGTGTTTTGGAGGCGCTATTTTACCCAATAATGCTGTATCAGTTGCTGGAATATCTGGTGGTCAATTAAGCCAAACAGATGTTGTTCCAATGAACTTTCCTGTTTGTAGCTACGCTACTGATAATTTCTTGAATTTTGTTCCAGACCAGTTCGATGGTTTCGATTTCTTCGCTTGTTGGGCAAGTTCATCGTCCACTATTGGCGGCACGGTAAGTGCTTATAACCATGATGCCTGTACGACCACTTCATCATCTAATGTAGATTTGGAAGTAAACAATGACTGCATGGCTTTATACCCTAATCCAACGGCAGGTTTTTTCAAAATCGAAGGCAACTTTACCAATTATACCATCCAAATTTTAGATATCAATGGAGCTGTTTACCAAAATCTATCTAATCAAAATAGTCCAATTGAGATTGACATTAGTACTTTGCCAGCGGGAATGTATTTTATTAATATTTTCAATAATAGTAATAATAATTTGTGTATCAAACATTTGATTAAGATGTAGTGATAACAAGTCTAAAATTATTTCTTAACATCAATTAAATCCTATAAAACATGAAATCATCATTAAGCGTATTTTTACTTGGAGTATTTATTTTAATCCTCCCTTCTTGTGGCGAAGACGATACGCCCAAACCACAAAGCGATTCTATCAACAAAATCATGCCGCTTGGCGCATCAAGAGTGGAAGGCAATAGACCTGACTATGAAAGTTTTAGATACGAATTGTGGAAAGACCTCATTGACAATGATTGGACTTTTGACTTTGTAGGTACACAATCTGATGAGGCTGCTTATCCATCATTTAATGGTGATGAATTTGACATCGACCACGAAGGAAGAGGTGGCTGGACTTCTGGGCAAATCTTGGATGAACTCAATAACTGGCTAGACGAAACAGACGCGCCAGACATCGTCCTCTTTAGCTCGCCCGCTGGCAATGATGCCCTTGAAAATTTATCCTACCCTCAAGCCATTGCTAATATCAATAGCATCATTGATATTTTACAAACTGTTAATCCTGATATTACGATTATCATCGAACAATTAGCCCCTGCACATTCGGATAGTATGACAGGAGACTTGGCTGACTATATGAATAATCTACACCAAGATGTACTCACTATTGCGTCAGAACAATCGACTACTACTTCACAAGTTTTGACCGTAGATATGTTTA
Organism: Caprella mutica; assembly: GCA_947561585.1. Taxonomy (NCBI): domain Eukaryota; kingdom Metazoa; phylum Arthropoda; class Malacostraca; order Amphipoda; family Caprellidae; genus Caprella; species Caprella mutica. The sequence goes on from CANNZV010004655.1 coordinate 19,657, forward strand.
CTGGATTTACGGATGCGATGCTGGCAGATGAAGTTCATTATAATGAAATGGGTGCTGACTTTATTGCTACTCGATATTACGATATACTGGTGAATGTTTTAGAGTAAAAATATTTTCGTACCTATGAAATTGTCTTTCAAAAAAAACATGTATTTTGGCAATTTCCAGAACACTGGGATATATTTATGATTCTGAGTTTCATAACTAATTGTTAGAAGAGTGTTAAATTTTGAAAAAATAAAAATGGTTTATAGTCTAGGACGAAATTTAACGCTATCAGACGTTCAAGTTTTATTTCAAACTGCCAAGACAAAATCGTTTGCTCCAAAAGAGTATCTTATACAACAAGGTGGCATAAAAAAAGGAAATATTTTTTATTCGAAAGGGACTCATTAGAGCTTTCAAAATCAATGATAAAGGCGATGAAATAACTGCCTCCATTAGGTATGAAAACCAAATCGTCGCAAGTCCTGATATTATTTTATTCAGCAATCCATCTAGCCTATACTACGAAACATTAGAACCAACTGATGTATATATTATGGATTATGATCTACTACAAAACATCATTTCTAAAAACTCCAAACTGGAAGCCAACCGAAAGTTTGTTTTTCAAAATATCGCCAAAGAAATGACCAAACGAATTGATTCCTTTGTTTTTCTTTCTCCTGAAGAACGATATATAGATTTTGTAAAATCAAACCCTAATATAATCAATCGAGTTCCTGATAAATATATAGCTAATGTTCTTGGTATTACGCCAGTCTCACAATAAAAATTCAAAAAACCTAATGTAAACTTTTTTAGAGTTAGAGGGCTAAAATCTACATTTCCAGCAGATATTTACAAAACTATATTAGGCGTCGATATGAAGGCACGGAATTTAAATCACTTATTTTACTTGTAGCGTGGACGAGACTACACCATCTTTTACTCATCCCCCACTCTAGCAATGGTTTATGTATTTGTGTTTTTCGCAGGTGATAGATTAGGTGACGCTTCTTGCCATAAACTGGGGCATGTTATTAATGTCTCCTACACTTCGCTAAAAAACATACTCTATCTCATAGAAAAAGTGGAACATTTTACCCTTTTGTTGACTCATGCCCTAAATATGAAGTAAAAGAGACTATGCGGAATTTCTGATTTTTTGGGTCAGCGACCATAAATTTTGCAACCATATTTAGTTGTTTTCATTTCCGCTAATTCTTTTTTTGTATATTTCGGAGCTGTTGTGCCAGCTAAATCGGAGTTATTGTGCCACAAGAAAAGCGAATAATTTCTATGGCTAAGTTAGGTAATTAATTTTTATTAGTGATGTCTCTTTTTTTTCTAAGTGATTCTCCTTGAAGATTAATTCTATGAGAGGAATGAATCAACCGATCTAAAATGGCATCGGCGATAGTACCTTCCCCAATAAGTTGATGCCAATTAGCTACTGGGATTTGAGAAGTGATAATCATAGAGGATTGATCATATTTATAATCCACAATATCCATAAGTGCCTGCCTTGCATTTTGATCAAAAGGATTGAGTCCAAAATCTTCAATAATAAGCAGTTTAGTTTGCTGTATTTTTTTGATAAGATTGTGATAAGTACCTTGAATTTTAGCTAAAGTAATTTCATCCATAAGTCTAGTAGTTGTAAAGTATTTAGTTTTGTGAAGACAAATACATGCTTGTCGACCGAGTGCCTGAGCAAGATAAGATTTGCCTGTTCCCGTAGGACCTGTTAAAATTATATTTTCATTTTTAGACAAAAAGTCAAGACTTGCCAATCGCTCAAAAGTGTTTTTATCTAGACCTCTGTTTGCAGTAAAATCAATATCTTTTATATCTGCGGGAGCTCTAAAAGTAGCCCTTTTAAGTAAGTTGGCGACCTTTCGATTTTGACGATATTCCCATTCTTGATCTACTAGTAGGGCAATGTATTGATCTAAGGTATAATCTTGATAGAGATTATCTTGTAAGTTTGAATAATGGATTTGAGCCATGCCTTGTAAACGCATCGATTTCATTTTTTCAATAGTCAACTGTTGATTCATAATTTATGTGATTTTAAGTTATTGGTAATAAGCTGCACCTCTAATATTTTCATGTTCCTCAATTTTGTGTTGAGGTATTTCCTCCTCCTGTAATTCTAAATCCATTTTATTATCAAGGATGTTTTTGATAATATGATAGCCGTAGCGATGGAAGGTCAGCCCTCTTTTGCAAGCATTATTTAAGCGGTTCTTTTTATGTGTTTTTCCTAATGCTAGAATACCTAAGCATTGCTTATAAGCTATTTCAGGATAGTCCTTTGAGTCAATGAGGGCTTTAACATAGTCCATTACTGCTGCGCCATGAGGGCGGGCTAATTTTTGAAAATATGCTGGACTCCAATCTTTGTAAAACTTATGAGTACTACTTAGATGGTTTGCAATGGTTGTATATTTCCCTGGTTGAAAAGACCTTTTGTGTGTCGCAATCCGTTTTCTATTATACTGAATATCAACACTTTGTCTATTGTAACTCACTTCTACTTTCTTGCCAATAAAACGGTAAGGAACACTGTAGTAGTTTTTATCTTCGGATAAAAAAATGAACCCCATCTTATGAACAGTCGCTTTTTTATAACGTTTGATTTCATAATTTTGACTAGCTAAAGGAGATAGATAGGATTGTTCAATAGTCAGGAACTGCTGCCGCCGAGAGACTTTTATATTACTTAATAAATAATCGTTATAGGCTTCTAATCGCTTACTGATTTCTTTATTCAAATCTACTAAAGAGAAAAAAGTCATTTTGCTGATAGGGTAAAATATGCGTTGGTACACCAGTTTTACTGCGCCTTCCACTAAGGCTTTATCTTGAGGAGAATAAGTCCTAGTAGGATTGATGACGCTGCCATAATGCAAAGCAAAATCCTTAAATGTTTTATTGAGTATGGGCTCATACTTGCTACCTTTGTTAACAGCAGATTTTAAATTGTCTGGTACAATAGCTTGGGGGACACCTCCATAAAAACGCAAACAATTATTCATCGAGTCAATGAAATCTTCTAGCTTTTGAGAGGGACTAGCTTCAACAAATGTATAACCGCTACAGGGCAATATTCCAACAAACACTTCTACTTCTATTACTTCGCCAGTTTCTTTATTTACATAGCTAAGTTTTTTGCCTGTATAATCTACATAGACTTTATCTCCAGCTTTGTGATCCAGTTTCCCACTCGCTTTAATTCGTTTTAACCAGCGGTTAAAGTGTTCATTAAATTGCGTATAACTATACCCCTCTGGATGCTTCTGTAGGTAAGCTTTCCACAAAATTTCGCGAGTACAACCTGGCTGCTTTAGCTCTGTTCTGAAATATGCAAAATTGGAACTCAGCTCCTCATATCTCTTTTTGTTCGTTGTTGTAGGACTAGGAAATAATTCAAATAATTCTTGGTCTGAGTGCAGCAATAACTCCTTATAGCTTTTGCCTGTTGCTGCAAATAATCGAACATAAGGATTTATAGAATTACGATGTATTCCTATAAGTAATCCTGCTTTTCGATTACTCAGTCCTTTTTCTTTCAATTCTAATAATTGACGGATATCCATGATCTCTATTCGTTTTGATGCCATAACCTTTGTTTTTTTTTACAAAGGTCATCAATAGAAATCAATTCGCTTTTCACTTTTGGCACAACTTGCTCCGATATATTCAGATATCAAATTGTGATTTTGGCACAACTTGCTCCGTTTTTAGTGGCATAGCTTGCTCCGATATCAATGGCACAGCTCGCTCCGAAAAACCTGGCACAGCTCGCTCCGTTTTATCCACTTTTTTCCTTCTTTCGGTCTTCCTTAATCTCTGCTAATATTTTATAAGGGTCAATATCTTCTGGTTTCAACCGACAGACATAATCTCTAGAAGCTTCTTCAAAAAGTTTCAATTCTTCCTCATTCTCAGGAAATTTAAGTCCAAGTGAAACTAAATAACGATGTACTAATTGATTAATTGCTCTTTCGTCATTTAGTGGAATAATGTTTTTCTTAGGTTTATCTTTTTCTAAGGACGCGATTATTTTCTCTATATCAATTTCCTCTCCAGTAAGTTCATGAGGAAAATCTTTAAAAGCTTCGTCATAAATTTCATATTCTTCATAAGTTATAGGATTTACTATACCAAGGGTAACTAAGGAATGGCGTATATTGGAAACGTCGCTATTTATTAGAGTGATGATTTTTTTATATTTTTCTGAAAAGTAAATAGGATAAGGTGATTTGTTAGAATTATGAAAATCACTTCTATGATAGACGAAGGAATATAATATGATATCTTCATCATTGAAATTTCCTATTAGATAGAAGAGAAATCCTTCTAAATAAGAGATAAAAAATTTACGCAGTATTTTTTTTTCTTCAGAAGTGCGGTATATTTTAGGGCTTATAAAAAAATGCTTGGAACTAAAAGAATCCTTCTTATTTAAACTTTTAGCAAATTTAGGGTCTATATATATGTAATTTCTTAGAACACATTGGTAAAAAGACATTAAAACATTTTCTGAAATTCTATTTTTGTCATTGTAACAGCCCCCTAAAGAATAAGACAAGATTACGAATAATTTTTTGTAATTATGTCAATGAAAATCACTGAAAAAGGCAGGAAGAAATTTACGAAAGACGAGAAACTAGCGATAATAAAAGAAGCAGGGCTGAATGGGGTAAAAGTTACGCTAGCCAAGTACGATCTATATCCTGCGACTTATTACTATTGGAAAAAGAAACTACTAGTACATGGAGAAGGAGGTCTTGAGCATAAAACAATCAAGAATCAAGAATCAGAGATTAAGCGTTTGGAAAAAGAGAATGAGACCTTGAAAATACTGTTAGCAGAAAAGGAGTTGACCGGAAAACTAAAAGATGAGCTGCTTAAAAAAAAGTATCCAGAGTTGAGAAAGAAGCGTTAGTTAGAAACTACATGAATTTAGGTTTGAAGCGTGATAAATGTTTGTCAATAACAGGCTTGACAAAGAATCAATTGTACTATGTACAGAAAGGAACAAAACCCGGACGTCGTCCATCAGATATAACAATATGGCGAGATCCATCTACATTAATAAAGTATGAAGTAGACAATGTAGATTTGGTTCAGAAAATAGTAGACATTAAACTAAACCTATGCTATAAGCATGACCATACTAACTGGTACAGAATGATAACGGTGACTTTGCAGATTTTAGGCTACTATATCAATCATAAAAAAGTTTATCGTTTGATGCTGGAATACATTTTACTGGAAGAGCCAAGGAAACGAAAGGGGCGAAATTTTGTAAAATATCGAAGAGTTGCTCCGCATAAACCACTGGAAGTCATAGAGATGGATATTAAATATGTGTGGATATACAGCATACGCAAGTATGCATTTATCCTAACGGTAATAGATACTTTTACGCGATATGTACTTCATTGGGCTGTTGGATATACCATGAAAAGTCATCAAGTAAAAGCAGTTTGGGAATACATTATTGCAGAATATTTACAACCCGCAGGCATATTGGAAAGAGGCTTAGATTTAGAAATAAGAAACGATAATGGGAAGCAATTTAATTCAAATGTATTGATCGACTTTTTCAAAGAAAATCATTTGAATCAAGTGTTTACTCATCCATATACGCCAGAAGAAAATGGGCACATTGAGAGCTTCCATAATACACTAGGCAAAGCGTTGAAAAAAGATAAATTTACGACACTCGATATGCTAGAAAAACGATTGAAAAATTTTTACACTTGCTACAATAATGAACGAAGTCACAGTAGCATAAAAGGCTTAGCTCCTGCAAAATTTTGGACTTTATATGAATTGAATAAAATAGAAGTGATACCTTTGGAAAAAAGAAGGATAAAATTTGAGCTAAAAGTAGCTTATCAAGACATCCTTACCATCCCCTCGATAAACAAATATGACTATCGGGCATTGTGATCCAAAGGGAAGACTCTCGCTTATTTTGAAAGCCCTCGATGGGCTGAAAAATAAACAAGTAGGAGTAGATCTGCCTTTAGTAGCAAAACTACTCCATACAAAATCGACATCGGTATAGTGTTCACCGTCGGTCGACTCTCGCAAATACAAAGATAGAACACTTGTATTTATTTTTTTAACCCTCGTAAGTCTTTGTCTGAATTATAGGGGGCTGAACCACGGGAGAATATTTTTTAGCTAATGCCAAAATACCTTGACAACTTTTATAACTCTGAGGTTCGTGCATCCTGGAAAGCAGTACTTGACTGATTGCCCAGTGAGTAGCAGTACCTATTTTTTCAGCTCTTTCCAAAAAATGATTAGCATCATATCCTTTTGCTTTTTTCCACTCTTGATGAGACTTAGGCAAGTGGTTTTCATTGGTTTGATAAAACCAACAGTCTTTACATTGCAATCTACTATGTGTGCTAACTCTTTGATTATCAATGTATATTTCTACTGTTTTATTATTGTAAAGCACAATAGAATCTTTGCCTACATATTTATAATGAACAGAATAATAGTTGCTGTCTTCTCCTAAAAGAATGTGATAATTATTTTGAACCTTAGCTCTTGTGGTCTTTTTTACTTCAAATAATTCACTTGGCAAGTTTATCATTTGGGGTAATTCTTCTTGTTCAAAAATAATCTGACGAGAGCCTATTTTCTTTTGATAAGGTTTTGTATTATGGAGATTTAATTGATGGCGTATAGCTTCGTTGAGTTCTTCGATACTATGAAAAATCTCATTTCTAAGCGGTGCATATATCCGAGTGTAAACAGTACTCACCATATTCTCTACACTTCCTTTATCTTTGGGTTTTGCTACACGGGTAGCATCTAAATCTATCTGGTAATGCGCTGCTAGTTGTACGCAAAGAGCATTAAATTTAGGTTCATATTTATCCGCCCTGGTTACATAGGATTTTAAATTATCAGATAAAATCACTTTTGGTAATTTTCCATAAAACAGAAAAGATTCATTGATCCCTTCTACAAAATCCATCACCTTTTGACTAGGTAAGGCTATGGCAAAAGTATGGTGACTATAAGGCATAACTGCAACCAATATTTCACAGTTGTGAACTTCTCCACTAGAGACATCCACCCAACTCATATGTTTTCCTGCAAAGTCTAATTGCATCACTTCGCCCGCTTTATGATTCATAGCTATTGTCAGATTTCGTCGCTTAAATACTGTTCTTAAGCGTTCACAAAATTGACTATATTCATAGCCCTCAGAATGATTGGATTTATATTCTTCCCATAGCAGATGTCGAGTTACACCAGTTCTCGCTAACTCTTTTGTCCAGTAAGGTATTTGATCAATGAAAATCTGTTCTCGTTCACTCAGCTCTTTAGGCTTACCATAAAAGAGTTCTTTTTGCTCGTCTACTGATAATGAAAATATTTTAGATAAATCTTCAGGAGTATCTGAATAAGCTGATGTTAAACGTCGAATATATTGACGTACAGTATTCTTGGATAACTGTAATCTTCGAGCAGTCGCCTTAATCGATTGGGTTGATATGTAGGTCTCTAATATTAATAGGACTTGATCCATACGTTTAATTTTTCCCATGCTTGTAATTGCTTTTGAGTCTTTATAATTTTTATAATGACTATAAGCTACAAACTTGGACGGGTTAATCGTATGTATCCAACTTTTTACTCCAATCTTCTGAAAATTTCTAAAAAATTAGAGGGGGTCAAACCCATCGGATTGATAGGGTCAGGCTAAATCGGATTCGGGGGTCAGGACGACCGGATTATGCACAGATGCTATCTTGGATAGGATTATTCATTCCGCACATCGTATCGAATTAAAAGGGGAGTCCTTAAGAAAAGTGAGAAAAGCGAAAACCAAAACAGTTGCTCAAAAGAAGGGCAAATAAAACAGCTTAATTAGTTACTATTTTTTTATCTTTATTCTATGAAATCTTTCTCCCCTCCGTGGCACAATGTCCACCGTTTTGTGTGGCACAATGAAAACCGCACTTCCTGGCACAACTGCTCCGTTATATCCAACAGACTATATCCTCAGATTCATTGACCAAGTTGAACTCCGCCAAGGGGTCCATAAAATGCTCAATCTTATCGAAATGTCTAATCGCCTTTCCTCTGCTATTAATATTGGTAATGGTGGGGAAATGTTTTTCATTACTCGAAGAGAACAACTCATCGCGGATGCCTGCAAAAATCTTATCAAAGCTGCAATCATTACTTGGAACTATCTTTATCTCACACGATATATTCAAAACATCAAAGATGAAAAAGAAAAACAGACAGCCATACAAATTATTACAAATGGAACAACTATGGCTTGGGGGCATATTTATTTCAATGGTGTTTTCGATTTTTCCCCTGAAAACACCACTGATTCCTTCAATTTGCTCAACTCCCAAAATTATAACCTATAATTCTTCTGTTTTTGGGACACGGAATATAGCTTGTTAAGCTATATCGACAAAGAGATACTCCTCTTTTCATGTGGCGTTTTACTCCCCTTTGTAGAACTATGACCGTTTTACCACAAGCATACATTAATACTGAACTGATTAAAGATAACTGGGATGCTATCTTGAGACTTACCGTTTCTTTAAAACTCAAGTATTGCAACGCTTCGCAAATCTTCAAACGATTTAATTCTTACTCTCGACAACATACCGTTTATCAAGCTCTCAAAGAATATGGGCGCATCTTCAAAACAGAATATCTCTTACAATTTATTGACCAAGTCCAACTCCGACAGGTCGTTCAAAAACAACTCAACCTTATGGAAATGTCGAATCGCTTTTCCTCAGCAATTACTATTGGAAATGGTGGTGAAATGATTTTCATTACTCGGCAAGAGCAACTCATTGCTGATGCCTGTAAAAATCTCATCAAAGCCGCCATTATTGCTTGGAATTATCTCTATCTCACTCGATATATTCAAAACATCAAAGAGGATAAGCAAAAACAAGAGGTCATCAATACTATTACGAAGGGTACTCTAATGGTACTCTAATGGCTTGGGGGCATATCTATTTCAATGGAGTCTTCGATTTTTCTGATGAAAATACAACTGATTCCTTCAATTTACTTAACTCCCAAAATTACTCTTTATAATATTGAGTATATTGGTAGATTGAATATACTTTGTTTGGTTAGTGTTTATAGTTCTTTTAGCAAACTAAGCATAGGACATTACTACCGTTTGTTCCGAAATAACCGTAAACTACACCTACCTTTGGTAGGAGAGGTGCACTACGCTCAAAATTCATTTTGGGTGGAGCTCTCTACTCGATTCGATTCTCGCCTTCTTTTTTTTATTTGATTTTCTTTCGAATCGTAACAACACGTTCAATTTCGACACTAAGAGTATTAGCGACATCTTCATTTGAAAGGTCTGTATTTTTTATCATCGCCTCAATTGCCTTATCTAATTTTTCGTTTGCTTCTTCAATCTTTTCGTTTGCTTCTTTTCTTGCTTCTTCAATCTTTTCGTTTGCTTCTTTTCTTGCTTCTTTTCTTGCTTCTTCAACTTTTCTCTCTGCTAATAATTTTGCTTCAAAGTCAATTGTTTCAGCGATACTTGCTCTATCTGAAAGCACTTCGACAAATCTTTGATATTCTCTTCTTTCTTCATCAGACATATTTGCTCGCTTCAACACCTTATCTGCTTCTTTAATTCCTTTGGCAGAAAATTCTTGTTTGATTTCGCTATTCTTTAAAAAGTAAATCCATTCGTCTAAAGTATTTTTCGCATTGTCGTCGAATTTATTAACTTTAATCAAATAGATTTCTGGGTAGACTTCTTCCACCTTTTCTTTCTTGAACAACTTTCTTTGTGCTGCTGTCAATTCAAGAATTTGATTATCATGAACCCCTTTGAAATTTGTCGTCCCACGATAAATGTAATCATCACCTTGTCCCAATTCAAAATAAACTATGTTTACTGAAATTACTTTTTTAACTTTTGAATAAGTATCTCCCTCTTTCATGTGCTCAATTATCGCTTTTGAAACACCGTAAAGAATTCTCAAAAAGTAATCAAGCGCATACGAATTTTGGATTTCGATGATAATTAAATCACCTTTGTTGTCTTTTACTAAAACATCAACCCGATTGTATTTATCTTTTTCCGTTTCTTGATTGCTTTCACTTTCAATAATTTCAACGATTTCAATATCCTCTTTAAGTAGTTCACTTAAAAAGCCTTCCAATATTCCAAAGTTTGCTTTCTGTCTTAGCAGTCGTTTTATTGCCCAGTCAAAGCGAATATGTTTTTTATATTGCATTTTCTCTATTTTTCTGTAAAAATACAAAAAGACTGCCATTTTAGCAGACTCTTGATTGTTTCATTGATTTGGCTGTTTTTTCTTTTAGACGTTGTTTAAGTTTACGCCAAAATACTCCTGCATCAACGCTATCAGTAAGAACAGCGCAAATACCAACAACAGAAAACGACAATTCTTCATTGTGCCAAACTTGGCGGATGGTCTTACTTTCAAATTGGTTCAGCCCCCTATAATTCGGACAAGTATATACGAGAGATTACAAAATAAAATTATTCAAAAATCACGTAGAATTATGTTGTTGTTGTTGTTGTTGTTGTTGTTGTTGTTGTTGTTGTTATATTAATCACCTTCGGTGATTATAGCTGTAACAGTAAATTGACCCGATGATTCTGTGTAAGATAGTTCTTAATTCAAACTGTATTTATACTCATACCTATTGATGGAAGGGACAGTGAGAATATCTTGATAAGCTATATTGAGCTTGAATTTAATTCTTCTTTTTTCCAAAGGTATGATTTCTATTTCATTCATTTCAAATAAAGCCCAAAATTTTGCAGGTGGAATACCAATTAAACTGCCGTGGCTTCTGTCGTTATTGTAACAAGTATAAAATTTTATCAGTCGTTTTTCTAGCTGCTCCAAGTTTGTAAATTGATCTCTTTTCAATGCTTTACCTAACGTGTTATGAAAACTCTCTATATGCCCGTTTTCTTCGGGTGTATAAGGATGCGTAAATACTTGATTAAGATAATTTTCTTTAAAAAAATTGATAATCAAATGGGCATTAAATTGCTTCCCATTGTCATTTCTGATTTCTACATCAAGTCCTTTTTCTAGGATGCCTGCTGGCTGTAAATAATTTGCAATGATGTATTCCCATACCGCTTTTACTTGTTCACTTTTCATTGTATAACCTACCGACCAATGGAGTACGTATCTTGTAAAAGTGTCTATCACTGTCAGTATAAAAGCGTACTTTCGCCGACCATGTATCCAGACATATTTTATGTCCATCTCTATGATTTCCAGTGCTTTAGTAGGCGCAACTCTTCTATACTTGACAAAAGTACGTCCCACTCGCTTTCTTGGCTCTTCTAGCAAAATATACTCTTTCATCAAACGATAGACCTTTTTATGATTGATATAATAGCCTCGTATTTTTAAAGTCACTGCTATCATTCTATACCAATTAGTATGTTCTGGATTTAGTTTAATCTCTATTATTTTATGCACCACATCTACATTATCCACTTCATACACTTGCAATGTCCATGGGTCTCGCCACTTCGTCGTATGCGACGGTCGTTTGCCTGGCTTTGTCCCTGTTGACTCGTAGTATAATTGATGCTTCCCTAAGCCTGTTATTTTTAAACACTCTGCTCGTTTCATACCTAAATTCATATATTTTCTAGCTAGAATTTTTATGACTTCTTTTTCAGTGTTTGATAAAGGGATGGATGTTTTTTTTTGAGTAACTCATCCTTTAATTTACTAGCCAATTCCTTCTCTGCTACTATTTCTTTTAATGCTGCATTTTCTTTCTCTAATTGTTTGATTCTCTGAGACTGTGATTTTTGGTTGCCGTGTGATAGACCTTCTTCACCATAGACTGTAAACTTCTTTTTCCAATAATAATACGTCGCGGGGTAAACATCATACTTTGACAATGTTACTTTTACGCCTTGTTCTTTGGCTTCTTTTAATATTAATAGCTTTTCTGCATCGCTAAATTTCTTGATGACACCTGTTGTTTTTTTCATAGACATAGTTACAAAAATATTTTCGTAATCTTGTCCGATTATTTACGGGGCTGTTACACAAATACAACCAGTTTATTTTGTTCTTCGTTTTTCATTAGATAGATGATTATCTATATAGGTATTAAAATTCCTTTACTTCAAAAGACTCTACTTCTTTTTTATCGGATGAAAAATTAATCCCTACACCTATTCGTTTTTTTGGGCTATCCATAAAAGGTTTGAAATAACCCTTTTCTTGGATTTGCTCTATCGCTTTATCAGCAGACTGATTGAATTTGAATTCAAAAACATAAATAGCATCAGCGGTATGAACAATCGAATCAAGCCGACCTTTAGAGCTGTGTAATTCTGATTGGACATAAGCCCCGACCAAGGAAAAGGTCAAATGAATTAAAGCATGATAAAAAGATTCGCTTTTGGCTTTCCAATGCTCAGAGGGAATGGAAGAAAATAAAATATTAAGTATAGATATGACTTCTTCAATATCTCCATTTTTTAAGGCAACGCCAATTTTGTAAGCATAGGCTCGACCAAGCCCTTGTTTATCATAGGAAAAAGCTTGGAGCAGATATTCTTCCATAGATAGTTTGACCTCATGATTAGGATAGGTCAATTGATAAATACCTAAATCTAGTTGTTCTTCTATCGTCAAATACCCTGTTTGGAATAGTACAGTGTAAACACTCAGATTTTCGTAATCGAAACTATCTAAATTCGCTTCTGAAACAATGGTTTGATTGATATTGAAAACTCCTTCATTCCGCATTATTTCTACTAAAAAAGTAGGTGTACCTGTTTCAAACCAAAAATTATCAAATTCTCTTGCCATGAAAAAACTTAATAAAGAAAAGGGATTACAAACTTTGTGTTTTCCATCCCAAGAGTAGCCATTGTACCAATGTCGAATTTTTTCACTTAGTTCTTCTTTTGCTATGCCTTGTTCTTGAGCAATATCGGCAATGGCTTCAGAAAAATAGGCTTCTAACTCTTCAGCCGTAATCCCTAGCAATTGTAATGCTTGACGGCGCATTGTCAGGTTGGTAATATTATTCAAGTCTGAAAAAATACTCGTTTTAGCAAAACGACTTACCCCTGTAATAAAAATTAACTCTAGGTAAGGGTCATTGTCTTTTAATACGGAATAAAAACTTTTAAGAATATTACGATTTTGATTAGCCTGTGGAATATCATCTAAATAATCAATAATGGGTTTATCGTATTCATCTATAAGCAAAACTGCTTTACCTACGGTACTCTGCTTGGCTACTTTTTGGATTAGTTCATCAAATCTTGATTTAAAAGAGGTTTCTTCTAATTCTACTCCTAGAATTTTTGCATTGGCATTTACAATACTTGAAATAGCATTATCTAAGCCCTTTCCTTTATAGTCAGCTTTGGCAAATTGTACATGAATAACGGGAAATTGCTGTTCCCAATTCCAATGATCAGCTATCCAAAGACCCTCGAAGAGGTCTTTGCGTCCTTCGTACAAGGATTTCATAGTAGAAAGCAATAAGGACTTTCCGAAACGACGAGGGCGAGAGAGAAAATAATATTTACCCTTACTTATTATGCGATGAATCTGTTCAGTCTTATCTATATATAGATAAGCATTTTCTCGTATTTCGCTAAAAGTTTGTATGCCGATTGGTAATTTCATGTTTTTAAAGATAGTTCTTTCTATAATATTTTCTTTTGGAAGAAATAGTTCTTATTACTGATTCCATAAGGCAGCAGCAAAATCTCGTTCATCTTCTCCTACTACTTTTCCATACACTTCAAACATAGCATCAGAAGCCCAACCAGTCCAACCTTTTATAATGTGTTGAGGTGTTCCGCTTTTTAGATGGGCAATAGTAAAGGCATGACGCAATCCTTTTGGTGTAGCATGTACGCCCTCGATATTAGCCCCTGCCATTGCCTTCTTAATGTATCGCCAGCCTGTTTTTCGGTCGAAAGACCATAGCAGTTGTTTTGGAGTTTTCTTTTGCAATCGCTTCAAGCAGTGGATGTCATTCAATTGGCTAAGGTAATCGTCAGGTAGAGGTACAAAACGATAAACGGTTTTTCTTCGTTTCAATGTTCGAAGGATGACCCCTTTACGAGAATAGTCAATGGACTGAGCTTCCACATTCATTGCTTCTTGGATGCGGCAACCTGTCCAATAAAGCATCAGAGCAAAGGTCTTCTGTCCTTGCTCTAAATTTTCTTCAACGGATGTTTTGAATTTGTCTCGCTCTTCTAGCGTGATATACTTCCGGTGTCCTGAATCGTTATATAAGTCCCAATCTGCCATATAAATATAAGTACCTATTTATCTATACATAATGTGGCATAAAAGTAAAGAAAGGAAGATGAAAAATATAATTTTTGGAAGGTATTTTTAAAAAATCACCCCAGTACTGATAATAGTGGGGTTCGTGTTTTCAGGCTAGACTAATCAGGAGCATATCTCATCAAACTACCAGTCAATTTTAAGATTTCAATTTCATTGACAAGTAATTCATAAATAGCTTTTGTAGGCGATTTTGTTGAGCAAGGAGGTATTCCTGCTGAAGAGAACGGTAATCCAGAACAGAAGAGAATCCTCTCTCGTAACGTTCCTTTTCGGGCATGTTTCTAAGCTCAGACAATCAATATTTGCAGTTTTTTTTGGAATGATCTGTCTTTGTCTCTGGTACAACTTGTAGCACCTTGTTTAGTTCTGTTTTAAAGTCATTCAACTCTTGATTGCCCAACTCTTGCTCTATATCGCGCAGAAGTTGATTTTCTTGTTGTAAGTATGTATTGCTTTCTAGTTCTATCTGAAAAGCAGTCCTTTCTGATGGGGACATAGATTGATTGATATAACTTTGTAATTGTTCGTGTAAGTCTTTTTCCATATTAAAATATTATAAAATTCAGCATAAAGAGGTTTTGTCTATTCTACTGAACAATAAATTTTTCTAATATGATAGCCTCCAAAAAGTTGGAGTGAAATTAGCATAAAAAAAGGCAAAAAAAACAGTCACCAAACTATTTTTCCGCCTTTTTTTATGCTAGTTTCAAACTTGAACTTTGGTTCAATGGTAAAATTAAAGACCAAAAGTTGGGCTTGAAAATTATTCAACGTTACCTTTCTATTTCTGGTAAAGATAGTGTTGAAGCCGTTTTAATGTCAGAATTAATCGTTCGCCTCACAGCATTTGATAATGATAGTTCCAGAGGTAAAGCAAAGTTTATTTTCCTAATGACTAATATGGAAGATATTACAGAAACTTCAAAATTTTATCGTAAAAGATACAAAATTGAGATTTGCTTTAAACATCTAAAAAATAGTGGCTTACGTTTGGAAGAATTAGCCGTTCAAGGGCAACATAAAATTGATTTAATGTTTGCCGCTTTAACTCTAATCTATATCATGTCTATTCAAAAAGGAATTGTTCATTTTGAACAGATAGAACCGCAAGAAATGAAAGTTTTTTACGACCCTAAACCATATATTGCCCCCGCTAAATCTGTTTTTATGCAAGGTTTTGAAAATTTATTGGCTACTGTCTTCTCTTTTGAAGAAGTTTTCAATGAAATTGTTCAGCTATTTAAATGGATAGCTAAACCACAAAACCCTCTGTATCAACATTTTTACACTTTAGAAAATTTTAATGTTCAGTAGAATAGCTTTGAATATAAATCAAAAAGTAATGCCCCTCATTACTGGTTTTCAACTTTTTGTTTGACTCAAGCGGCGGATTTCGTAGCTATAGTTGCCATACCTCTATATAGATTTGTTATTTGAATATTGTCCTCAGGCAAAGCAAGCAAGCGAACTTGCAAAAAGATATAAAGATATTCTAGTCAATAAGAAATCAAGCCTGTTGGATCAATGGATAGAAGATGCCATAGAAAGTGGCAAAGAAGTTCTAATGACTTTCGCTAAAAATCTTATGCAAGACTATGATGCGATAAAAAACGCATGTACACTTGAATGGAGTAATGGGCAAGTTGAGGGGCAAATAAACCGATTAAAAAACATCAAGCGTCAGATGTATGGGAGGGGAAGTTTTGAACTCCTAAAAAAAAGGTGCTAGCCGATTGGTAACCAATTTTCACCAAAAGTGACGAAGAACCAGCTCGCTCCGTTTTATCCACCAGCAACGCACGCCAGAATAGGAAACATTTAGTAGGAAATAGTCAACTCGATTTCTTAATTTAATCGGCTGACAGTATATTGAGGCGACTCACTTACCGTCGCACTGGGACATTTTTTACTTTTGTTCGATAAAACCTTGGGTTTTATGAAATCATTTTTTCATGAAAAAATGATTTCATGCTTTCAGTTTTTCAGGATACATCATCTTTAAATAGAATATCCATTGTCAAAACCTTATCTATCAAGCCACGACTATATTCATTAGCTTCTAATCCATAAGTCGTCAATAAAGTCCAAAAAAGCTGCTTTCTTGTTTTGGTGTTCGTTTGAAAAATATCCATCTTATTTCTAAGCTCATCCGCATAGCTTTTAGTCATCGTGAAATCTGTATTATAGAATTTCAACTCAAATAGATTAATTACTTGGTCATTTCTATCTATCAATAAATCTATTTGAGTGCCTTTTATGTTTTTTGAAGGGCTACTTCTGTAGGTGGACGTTTCTGAAAAAATCTCCCCTATTCGTAATGCCCTTTTGATTTGCGGAATATGTCTAAGGCAGATATTTTCAAAAGCATAGCCAGACCAGATTTTATAGGTTTGCGTTTGGCTAAATTTTTTCCACATACCTCTTTCTTCTAGCCTCTTGCCGTCAATGAATTTTAAATAGAAAATAGAATACTCATCCATCAATCTATATCGAATATCTTTTTTCTTTTTACCAAAAGTATAAAAGGGCATGATAAAACCTGAATGGGTCAGTTCTTCAATTACTTTACTTAATGTACCTCCGTTGGGAAGTTTGCCCAGAATAATAATCTCCTTTCGGCTTAGTCCTTGCCATTTTTCAGCTAGTAAGCGGATGATCTTGATATGTACATCAGCCTTTTCAAATAAGGCAGGATAGAGCAAATCAAATTCCTCTTTCAAAAAACCACTTTTGGAAAAGAAGATCCTATCTATATTTTGTGCAGCGCTCTCCCCTCCTTCTACATTGGCGAGATAATGGGGAATACCACCCATCGCCATATACAACTGGATGATCTGATAATGATTGAAGTTGAAAGATTGACTATCAAAATAGGCTTTTGTTTCTGATAGATTGAAAGGTTCAAGATGTATTCTTTGAGTAATACGGTTGTGAAGTCCTCCCCTATCACGTACTACTTTCTGTATCATCCATGAAGCCGCAGAGCCACAAATCACGACCACGACATTATTTTGTGATGCCCAAGTATTCCAAAAAACACCAAAGGCTTTGAGGAAGCCCGATTTATTGGTAGCTATCCAGGGAAATTCATCAAAGAACAACACTATCTTTTTTTCCAAGTCTTGGCTATCAAAATGAAGCATTAGCATATTAAACGCTTCTAACCAATTCGATGGCTTTTGGAAAGGAATGGCTGGTCTGATATGAAAATTTAAGCGATTGGTAAAATTTTGGAGTTGTTCTTTTAGTGTACCACTTTGTAAGCCTGTCAATTCAAATTTTATCTGCTCCTTGTAGGTTGACCTAATTAAGTAAGTTTTTCCTACTCTTCGGCGACCCAATACAGCTACTAATTCTCCTTGATTAGAATTTAATGCTTTTTTGAGAACTTTCTTTTCTTCTTTACGACCAATGAATATTCTATCCATAAATCAATTTTTAGCTGACTATCTTTTTTTATAGCCAGCTAAAACTACTAAAATAATCTGAATGATTCAATATAAACTCCATAATAATGCGAAGAGGTCTTAAAGATGATAATATTATCACCTTTAAAATCCTGAAACGATGAAATCATTTTTTCATTTTTCTCTATTTAAACGATTCCTATCAGGTGCTTGCCCATCTATCGTATCAAGAATATTCCGAATCTCGTCCACAT
>CANNZV010004656.1:0-37678 GCA_947561585.1 Caprella mutica
CTGGCGACTATTGAGGCCTTGAAATTAGTTTCCTGAATTATCCGGTGACAATTTTCTAATTAATTCCTATGTTTTCATGTAATTTTGAGATTTTTGGCCATTTTGGAGAAAAATTGGAAATTCTTTGGAGAAAAATTGCCCAAAAAAATTAAATATCTGGAGACTGATTGTGCATGCTTTGCAGACTGGGTGAGTATGAGTGGTGTGATGAGCTTTG
The DNA here is from genome assembly GCA_947561585.1 of Caprella mutica. Lineage (NCBI taxonomy): Eukaryota > Metazoa > Arthropoda > Malacostraca > Amphipoda > Caprellidae > Caprella > Caprella mutica. The sequence continues at coordinate 218 of CANNZV010004656.1, forward strand.
GTGAAAGGAATCTTGATCATTGATGGGGTGTGGAGTTTTCTGGAGGAGGCATGGAGGGAGAGGGGGTTGTTGGCTGTGGAGGGGATGGTGCTGCCAGGGGGTGGGGGTTGAGGACTGGAGGAGGAGGTCTCAGCCCTGCGGAAGCCAGTCTGCAAAGCATGCACAATCAGTCTCCAGATATTTAAACTCACTTTCTTATATGTCTCCTGTAAGGAGGAGAAGATATTAAGGAGTTAGATAGCAGTAGTTGAGAAAGGACATTGGATTAAGAAACAGTTTTAAGAATGTTAGGAGAGCTCTATAAGGTAAAGTCTATAGAGAGCTGAGTGAGAGTTTTTCTGATGTCATTTATATTTCTTTTATATCTCCTGTAAGGAGGAGATGATATTAAAGAGTGAGATGGCAGTAGATGAATGAATTTTGATGGAATTAGGGTTTTGTAGTTGCATGGTGTTTTGTCTATGTACATAGATAGGCATGTATATGGGTGTGAGTGAGTGAAGGTATGTGTAAGTATATATAAATAAATATATTTTTTATTAGCTGCATAGTTGTAAATATGTATATATTTTTTAGCAGATAGCTAAATAGTCTTATGTATTATTATTTTTTGATTTTATAATATATATTATACTAGATAGTAATAGATTATAATTTTAAATATATGATTTGAATATTAAATATTTATCATATTGTCTAATTTAGAATAAGACTTAAGGTGTTTGACCTTGTTAATACAAGGCATACAAAAAACTTCTCAGTGCTCATGTTAATAGCCTACAAGATTTGTTCATAACTTTCAATGGAAAGAAAGTTTTCCTCTTTTTCGATACAGTTCATCTAATGAAAAACATTAGAAACAATTTTTTTAATCGAAAAAGTTTCATATTTCCTTCATTTTCATTTGATGGCCTTCGTGACAATGTAAAAGTCTCTGGCGGAGCTATTAGTTGGCAACTCTTCCATCAAATTTATCTATGATCTAGTGAAGAATCGGTTTTCTGAAAACTATAAAAGAATAGAATATTTTAAGATATAAAAACATAAATTCTCTATTTTTTAGCAGTGAACTTAACATGAACATGCAAGAACAAATTATTTGGTTCCTGGGAGTCTTTTGCCAATTTTAACTTTTTTTATGTTAATATTGATTAATTATTTTGAAGTCTAAATAATTAAGACTGTTTTAAATTCAGAAACAACAATTTCCTTGTCTGGATCCTGTCTCTGTCTTGGTCCAGATGCCAAGATACAAACTAAGATAAAAATGATTTATAAAAAGCATTACTCCAGCTTACAAAATTACAATTGCATTGTAAATATTGAGTTTTTATTTTTTTTTATTTTAGAGTCTTTTTAATAATTTTGTTTCAATGGAAACTTAGTGCTGATAATAAAGCAATACTGGGAGACCTGTAACCTGCCATATTCATTGAATGTTTGAGTTAAAGCCGAGGGACATGGTAGGTATCAGACAAGTTGTCAACCTAATTGAACCGTTAAAAGAGTGTAGAGGAGGAAGATTTGTAGCTAGAACAAGGGAAACTGAAGTTGCTAGAACAAGGGAAACTGAAGATGCTAGTACAAGGTAAATTGAAGATGCTAGAACAAGGGAAACTGAAGATGCTAGAACAAGGGAAACTGAAGATGCTAGAACAAGGGAAACTGAAGATGCTAGAACAAGGGAAACTGAAGATGCTAGAACAAGGGAAACTGAAGATGCTAGTACAAGGTAGCTAAATTGAAGATGCTAGAACAAGGGAAACTGAAGATGCTAGTATAAGGTAAATTGAAGATGCTAGAACAAGGGAAACTGAAGATGCTAGTACAAGGTAAATTGAAGATGCTAGAACAAGGGAAATTGAAGATGCTAGAACAAGGGAAACTGAAGATGCTAGAACAAGGGAAACTGAAGATGCTAGTACAAGGGAAACTGAAGATGCTAGTACAAGGTAAATTGAAGATGCTAGTACAAGGGAAACTGAAGATGCTAGTACAAGGTAAATTGAAGATGCTAGAACAAGGGAAACTGAAGATGCTAGAACAAGGGAAACTGATGATGCTAGAACAAGAGAAACTGGAGATGGTAGAAGAAGAAGAGAAACTGAAGATGGTAGAAGAAGAAGAAAAAAGAAACTGAAGATGGTAGAAGAAGAAGAGAAGAAAACTGAAGAAGCAAGAAACGGAGAAGTCTAAGACAGTACCCAAAATTGTTGAAATTTCGCAGAAAATGGAAATTAATACAATAATGAAATTAAAACTTGTTAATAACTGTAAACCTGAAGTGTTAAGTCAGATAATTGAGGAGAATGGATTGATTGGATTAGGAGTTGTTCAGCATTTGATAGCTTTGGATTATTCAGGTTGGATTGATTTGAGGAGATATGTAAAGACTATAAGAAGAGAAATAAAAAAAAAAACATGTATTTTTTAAGAAAGATAATATTGGATTAAGATTTGAATAATGAAATGAATATATAAACAACTTGTAAATATGTTTGAAGAAAAAAAGGTATTAAAAAAATTATAATTTTAAAATTAAAAAAAAATTGTATGAATGTTTAGGAGTATCGATTTGAGAGTTTGTACTTGTTATGTCTATGTAACGTAAATTTCAATTAATAATTTTTTTTCTCTGCTTCTTTCACGCTTTGAGTCGTCACATGCTTGAACTTGTCTGGAGAGGAGATATCAGTGATGTGCTAAGTAACTTAGAGTCTCAACTGGAACTGTTCTCTAATCTGAAGATGTGCTACTACATTCATCTAAAACTATGTTCACACCTGTTCAACTTTCCTTTCAACAAGCGCACAGTGTTGAAAGGCGGTACGTATGCGTCAGTGAAAGAAGGCATGCGCTGTTGAATGGTAGTTTTCATGACGCATACGTCTATTTCTGAGAGAAAAGGAAAGACGCACGAGTCCCATGACTGGTGGGACTTCTTGCGCTTTTTGGTTCAATTTTTGAGTTGTCTACACTGAACGCATTTCATTTAGCGTGTCAAAACTTAAAACAATGTGCCCTCACGCTAGGATAGTATCAGTAGGTAGTCGGAAATTTGAATAATTAACCCTAGAACGGTTACATAGGTGAAATTCACCCCTCATTTTTAAGTTTTTTGAAACTCAATGTTTTGAATGTATGTTGTGACTACAGTGATTGTGTGAACTATTTCCATTAGGTTTTTTTCCTTAGCCTAATTCGGAAAAATTCCTTCCCCAGTTACCATTTACGTGTGTTAATGCCATATTGGTGTTATTACATACATATTTTTGTAGGGGGGTAAAATATTGAGTGATAGCAATCAGTCAGAGAATGCTCCCATCACATAAGAATACACACGCAAGAAGATAAGGATTATTATATTTTTTAGCTAGCCAAAAAATAATATAACTTCCTTTTAATGATTACTTTTTGTTATGTAGCTAATTGTTACATTTTTGAAAGAGATTTTTAATGTACTTCTTTAATTGTAATTTCCATTTTAGAAAGGTAGGCACAAAGAAGAGTTGTATTTTATTTTGTATCTTAAAAATGATTGATTTCGTTCATAAGTATTTTTATTAATTATTTTATTTGGGTGAAAAACTCCCGAGCCTTCGTTCTATTTTAGTAAATTGGAGGGTAACCGTTCTACGGTTAATAGGTTCCATAGTACTTCTGTGGAAGAACCGAAGCAGCGAGTGTAGTTACTCTATGAATATGTTATTTATCACCTTCGCTGAATGCGGGAAGGTAATATTTTAGCAGTCGTTTATTTATTTATCATCTTGCTATTCACTTATCTGAAAAACTTTTCAACCAAATTGCCTGAAATTTGGTGAAGTGATTGGTCCATGTCCAGTGACCTGCTGGTAGAATTTTAGGAATGACCCGGTCAAAGGTCAAGGTCATGGTCAAAAAGTCTTGCACCATATTGCATGAAACTTGGTGGGACGATTGATCAATATACAGGAACCATTTTGTTATATTTTTGGAGCAATCGGGTCAAAGATCAAGGTCAAGGCCATTTGTAACTCGATAATTTAAAAAGTATTCAACCAGATTTTTTGAAATTTGATGGTACAAGTGGTCTATCTACAGGAACCATCTGCTAGAATTTTGGGAGCAATCTGGTCAAAGTTCAAGGTCATTTATAACTCAATAACTCAAAAAGTATCAAATCATATTGCATGAAACTTGGTGGGATGATTGGTTATTATCCAGTTAGCAGTTTATTAAATTTTGGGAGAGAACGGGTCAATGCGGCGGTGAAGGTATGCTCTCTACAAAGCGCACCTAATCTAGTTTCTATTTTTTCACTCAACAGTGTGTCAAATGACTTTTCTTCATATATTATAGCTATCGGTTATTTTTATGCAACTGTTTATAATATGAAAAATGTATGTAATTATTTACACATGAAAATACTACTATTCATAAAGGTAATGGTAATCGGTAGCAATCAAATAAGACTTTGCACAGAAGAGCACTTGCAACATTGAGAGAATGTTATTTCTCCTGTGGTCTTGATATTTTAAGTGAGACACTCGGCAATAAAGTTGAAACAAATCTGACGATCAGATGTGGACAGAATCTTCGTGCCTCTTTCTATTCAACTTAAGGCATGCGTCAATGGAAAATTGAATTGAAAGTTGAAAGGAAAGTAGAAGCGCTAGTTGAAAAGAAATTTGAACAGGCGTGGACATACCTTAACCATTTTCTGATGAAAAGATATTTGGAGTTGAAGCTGATTGAGAAAGCTGGTGAGGCCATGAAGAGAATGTCAAGATGCAAGAAAATTGTCAGCATTTCTGTAAGTAGCTACCCTTGATCAATAATTATCATTTAGATTCCATATCTAAAGATACTGCTTGATAATTTGATATTTACCCATTGCAATTTTTATTATTTTTTTCTAGTTTATTCACCCAATTTATTCAAGTTAGCTAATGAATTTTCTTATTCTTCATTCTTTGGACATAAAATTCTAAAAATATATGAGGAACGCACTGCACTCTTTGGTGAGTTGTTTGTTACATTTTATTGATTTGTAGTATTATATTTACATAAATATATTGAGATCATTGATAGTAGCATTAATAGAAATATTTAGCTATTACTCATTTTTATCAATCATTTCGTCAAAATCTACAATTAAGATTTTTTCATAATAGGTAGTTGCGATAGCTAGATTCATTCTTATTTATTAATATAAAATTGTTGTGGTGAACTTTTTTTTTTTTATTCTGTTGAAAATTTATAAGTTCCACATTTAAGTTACGGTACTGATTACTATCAACTTTTTTTGAAGGCATTTTACTTGCTTTATTTATTAAACTGGCTGCCAGGTTACATAACAGAATTGGAATTATCAAGCCTCTATGAGTTAATATTTGATAAAATTGAAACCATTTTCAAATTATTTTGAGACAAAATATAACAATATCTTGACCACAAATTTAGATACTATGTAATGATGAAAACTTGATTTGGGACTCAGGTGTGATCAGAATACTCTCATTGCGAGACACTGGTTGTACGGAGTTACCTATCTAACAAGTAAATCATCTACCTAATGACTCACTGTATAGGTAATGATAAAAACTTGATTTAGGTTTCAGGTGTGATCAGAATACTCTCATTGCGAGACACTGGTTGTACGGAGTTACCTATCTAACAAGCAAATCATCTACCTAATGACTCACTGTATAGGTAATGATAACTTGATTTAGGCCTCAGGTGTGATCAGAATACTCTCATTGTGAGACACTGGTTGTACGGAGTTACCTATCTAACAAGCAAATCATCTACCTAATGACTCACTGTATAGGTAATGATAAAAACTTTATTTAGACCTCAGGTGTGATCAGAATACTCTCATTGCGAGACACTGGTTGTACGGAGTTACCTATCTAACAAGCAAATCATCTACCTAATGACTCACTGTATAGGTAATGATAACTTGATTTAGGCCTCAGGTGTGATCAGAATACTCTCATTGTGAGACACTGGTTGTACGGAGTTACCTATCTAACAAGTAAATCATCTACCTAATGACTCACTGTATAGGTAATGATAACTTGATTTAGGCCTCAGGTGTGATCAGAATACTCTCATTGCGAGACACTGGTTGTACGGAGTTACCTATCTAACAAGTAAATCATCTACCTAATGACTCACTGTATAGGTAATGATAAAAACTTGATTTAGGCCTCAGGTGTGATCAGAATACTCTCATTGCGAGACACTGGTTGTACGGAGTTACCTATCTAACAAGCAAATCATCTACCTAATGACTCACTGTATAGGTAATGATAACTTGATTTAGGCCTCAGGTGTGATCAGAATACTCTCATTGTGAGACACTGGTTGTACGGAGTTACCTATCTAACAAGCAAATCATCTACCTAATGACTCACTGTATAGGTAATGATAAAAACTTTATTTAGACCTCAGGTGTGATCAGAATACTCTCATTGCGAGACACTGGTTGTACGGAGTTACCTATCTAACAAGCAAATCATCTACCTAATGACTCACTGTATAGGTAATGATAACTTGATTTAGGCCTCAGGTGTGATCAGAATACTCTCATTGTGAGACACTGGTTGTACGGAGTTACCTATCTAACAAGTAAATCATCTACCTAATGACTCACTGTATAGGTAATGATAACTTGATTTAGGCCTCAGGTGTGATCAGAATACTCTCATTGTGAGACACTGGTTGTACGGAGTTACCTATCTAACAAGTAAATCATCACCCTAATGACTCACTGTATAGGTAATGATAACTTGATTTAGGCCTCAGGTGTGATCAGAATACTCTCATTGCGAGACACTGGTTGTACGGAGTTACCTATCTAACAAGTAAATCATCTACCTAATGACTCACTGTATAGGTAATGATAACTTGATTTAGGCCTCAGGTGTGATCAGAATACTCTCATTGTGAGACACTGGTTGTACGGAGTTACCTATCTAACAAGTAAATCATCTACCTAATGACTCACTGTATAGGTAATGATAACTTGATTTAGGCCTCAGGTGTGATCAGAATACTCTCATTGCGAGACACTGGTTGTACGGAGTTACCTATCTAACAAGTAAATCATCTACCTAATGACTCACTGTATAGGTAATGATAACTTGATTTAGGCCTCAGGTGTGATCAGAATACTCTCATTGTGAGACACTGGTTGTACGGAGTTACCTATCTAACAAGTAAATCATCTACCTAATGACTCACTGTATAGGTAATGATAACTTGATTTAGGCCTCAGGTGTGATCAGAATACTCTCATTGCGAGACACTGGTTGTACGGAGTTACCTATCTAACAAGTAAATCATCTACCTAATGACTCACTGTATAGGTAATGATAACTTGATTTAGGCCTCAGGTGTGATCAGAATACTCTCATTGCGAGACACTGGTTGTACGGAGTTACCTATCTAACAAGTAAATCATCTACCTAATGACTCACTGTATAGGTAATGATAACTTGATTTAGGCCTCAGGTGTGATCAGAATACTCTCATTGCGAGACACTGGTTGTACGGAGTTACCTATCTAACAAGTAAATCATCTACCTAATGTCTCACTGTAGCTATAGGTAATGAAAACTTGATTTTGCTTCATATTGGCTTCAGTTGTGATCAGAATACTCTCATCGAGATCTGAGGATATCATATAAGCTGATGGTACAGGGGTGAAACTTGGGTCATTAGAAGATTGCTTCTAGCCTCTAGGTTAATATTATGCTCAAATATTATTACAATCCATGTGAAATTTGCAAAGTTCTGAATGTTTATGTATTTTGAAGGCATTTTACATGCCAATCGCTTCATTGCAGCTTTGAGAAAATGCAAAACAGTGGACGATCGACTGCTAGCAAAAAGCGAAAAATTGCAGCAGGTCTCGCAGGAAGGAGGTCTCTTCTAGATTTATTCAAAGAACTTAGAATGCGAAAAGAGAACTTTAGTTTATTTTGTGGAGAATCCCAACACCAAGATAGTGAGAGTTGAGCAAACGAGCCTTTTTCCTCGTGGTATGCAAAAAATTTGCAGCCAGGTCATAAAGCAGCTTAATGACATTAGTGCCTCCATTTTTGACAAGGCTGAAATTGGACCTATATCCAGACAGACCTGAATCAATGTCTAAATGAAATGGCCAAAGCGGTTCAATGGGGACCTGTAGAGTCCAGTCCATTGACTCCCAGATGTGATTGAGTGTAGTCAATCATGAAAATCATCTAATGTTAATATGATAATGGCAAGTCATCCAGCCTAGGTAACAATTAGCCATCTAAAAATTCAATGTTGGGTTGGTTGGTTAGCTTTACACCCTCTGCTACTCGGAAAGTTTCAATTAACCTGTCTCCTACGATGCCCGCTCAAACATTATGACACCACCCTCTTGTTGGTAGGGAACCCGTTTTGGAGTAAAAGCTCCAGTAGGCTCCAAACACTAGGCCTTCCATCCTAACCATGGATGGCAGCTTTAGCCTCATCAGTGAAAAAAAACATTTGAAAGTTTATTTTCATGTATTTTGTATCTGTGTAATGCCCTTTTTCTTAATTTTTTTGTTCACAGGAGGCATGGAGTTGGACTTTAATCAAACATGTTAATTCTACTTTGACATTTTGCCATTCGTCTTTTTTTTTTGCTCTATAACTTGGGACAGGACATGGTTAAGTAATGAAGCACACTGGCAGGTGAAAATAGTAAGAGATCACAGGAGGTCAGTTGCCCAAAAAACCATAACCACCACTATCCTTTCCACATTCTCCTAAACTTATCTAACAGTTGCTCCAAAAATGCATCTCCGTAAATATATTATGGTAGCTAAGCTGAAGGTTCTAGGTATATTCCACCCCAGATATATTCCACCCCTGTGACAATGCTCATTTGGGTGACAATAAATACTCAATACTCAATTTTATCATAGTAAAAGGGCCGACTATATAAATGTGTAGACTGTAGTTCACTTCTTTTTTAAATATAAAATATGTACCTAAAAATCCGAGGTTAGCATACAAATTGTTCGGACTAAATGTTTGGTTCGGAACAAATGTTTGGACCAAACTTTTCAAAATTGAGTACAGAATCGGTACATTTGGATAGAATCGGAATCGTTAAAAATCTTGGTATCGTCCCATCACTACTTACACTGATATATTATGATGACATGTGTTCTGGTTCTACCCTCCTAAGTTATGAACACTACTTTGTTCTGAGTTTTAAATTTTCATGGGATTGGAAACTTGATCAGCAACAATTTTTATTCACTGGTAAGACATGGTAGATGGTTACAGCCAGATATTTGCACGTAATCTGCGGACAATAACACAGAATCAATAACGGAAATAGACTTGAATAATTCGGAAAAAATACCTACTATGGAATAAATAATTCAGAAAACATAACTACTATGAAATAAATAATTGATGGATACATTCAGCCATCAAAGATAAATCTTTAGGTTACTTATACAGATTTTAGGCAGTTTAGTAAATAAATATATGTTAAAGTACATGAAACATGAAAACTGGTCAAACAATTTTTTTTTTTTAGAAATTACACTTAGGGCAAATCACGAATCATCGGCCAGTCCCACACCACCGGTCACACAAGAAAAAACGAACCCACAACTGCCATCACACCTGGCATCCATGATACCTACAGGTATCACGGATACCAAGCAAACAGACACAAAACAACAATCAGAAAATCGCCCCCTCCCACACAACCGAAGATGCGAAACTGACCGACAACTCGCAAGTCACCCTAGTGCTGTTTTTAGGCCTACGAGTAAAGCTAAATAAGGAACTAACTATTTAATAAACTAGCTATAAATAAATCCTATATCTTGCAAATTTTTAACCAACTTACATGGTATAGATTTTCCTCTCACAATATCAACACAATGGCACGAATTTAAGGCACTTGTTTACAGTATGAAAAGATTAAAGAGACTGAATTAATTGTGGTCACGGCATTGGGTAATAATAAGGAGAACGTAAAAACTCGCCTATCAATGCCTAAGGAATAAATTTAACAATGCTAATTAGCAAACAAGAACATATAACGAAATTTAAAATGCTAATTAGCCAACAAGAATATAGAAGGAAAATTTTAAAAGGTTAATATATATAATTATTACATGGAGGCTCATAGCCAACACACTCCCCACTTAAAATTCAGCTCAAATTTTACAATCCCCATGACTCTCCCCCTTCGTCACCAATATCAATTGATGAATAGATCTCAGTAGCAACTCATTCTTCCCAGGTATCTTGATGTAAACCTTTCTGACAAGGTTATCTTTACTACGGACTACTTCCACCACTCTCGCCATTGGCCAGAAGTTCCTTTTTTCGGTCTTGTTACAAACAAGCACTACATCTCCAGATGCAATACATGGTGTCCGTGTGCGCCATTTGTGCCGTCGTTGAAGCGTGTGCAAATAGTCTCTTCTATATCTTACCCAGAACTGCTGGGCAAGATATTGTACCCTTCTCCATCGCATTTTCCCATATTGAAGTAAGTCAGACTCAGAGAATTCTAGTGTAGAGGGGTTAGGAGCTTCTCGCAATGTAAGCAATGCAGCAGGGCATAGTGGGGCTGGGTCGTCAGGGTGCGTCGACGTCTCCCACAACGGAGTATTGTTCACAATAGCAGACACTTCCAACAGTAGAGTGTGAAATTCATCTCTGCTTAAATTTCTGCCATTCATTGCCAACATCGAACCCTCAAATACCCTACGAACGCTGCCAATTTTCCTCTCCCAGGCACCAGAGAAATTGCTAGCCATTGGGGGACTGAAAATCCATTCACAGTTCTTATCTTCCAGTTCGGATTGAATCTGGTTGATGTTCACAGACTTCTCTTTTTGCATCTGCTTCTGTGTTGACACGAAGTTACTACCGTTATCACTCCTGAATATCTTACAAACTCCTCTAATTGCCATGAATCTGAATATCGCGTTTCTCATTGAAGAAGTGTCCATACCAGGTAGTAGCTCCACGTGTATGCAACGAGACACGAGACAAACAAATATGACCACCCAAACTTTCTTTGTAGCAGCGTTACGTCTTGTACTTTTGCCATCGTGAATAAAGAAGGGGCCGAAAACATCCAATCCACTGTTGGTAAAGGGTGGGCACTCCTCTAGCCGATCAGGTGGGATATCAGCCATTAACTGATTTAATGGAATGCCTCTCAACTTGTGGCAAGCAGAGCAGTCAGCAATTAACTTCTTTACCACTTTTCGTCCATTAACTATATGATAGCCATTTTGTCTTACCGCACCGTGGGTAAGGTGCCTACCCTGGTGACAGACACCACGGTGAATACTATCTATGATAAGAGAGGTAACTGGATGATTTTCCGGAAGAAGAAGTGGATGCTTATGATCAGCTGGTATAGCTGCGTGATGTATCCTCCCTCCCACTCTCAGTAACCCTTCAGAATCTAAAAAGGGTGACAAATCAGCCAAGGAGTGATTTTCTGGCAAATGTTTACCCCTTTGCAAACACTTGAGAGCACCCAAGTAAGATTCTCGTTGAGCTAGTCTTACCAAAATGCGGGATGCTTCAATTTCCGTAGTTTGTGGGTTTCTTTGAGCAATACTTATACCTATTTTCTGCTTACAAGCGTCTATTCTCTTGGCTAAACTGATAATAAGAACGACAACTCTCAATACTCTAGTCCAGTTGTTCAATCTGAGGCAAAGTTCATTAATACTCGATGTCATGCACATTTTAGTGACCAAAGTGGTAGGAACTGGCTGTTCCTCAGGCAATGCACTGTCTAAGTTCTGTTTGTAAGGTTCGAGTTCTTGACCACGGCACAAGAATAACGGTCCACTGAACCATCTCGATTGCTTTAACTCTTCTGGTGTGTGTGGTCTGGAAGCAATGTCTGCAGGATTTTCAGAAGTGTTTATGTATTTCCATTGCTTGATAGAAGTTGTATGAAGAATCATCTCAATTCTCCTCGCAACGTATCTTTGGAATCTCCTCTGAGTATTGTTTAGGTAACCCAAAACTACTTGAGAGTCCGAATAATAAGTTACCCCCTTTGGTTTACTAGTTAACTGATTCAATACCTCATTAGTGTTTACAGCAGCATGCATAGCTGCACACAGCTCCAGTCGTGGAATGGTAGTAGCTCCTTGTGGGGCGACTTTTGTTCCAGCACTGACGAAAGCTACATGCACCCTGCCATCTTGATTAACGGATCGCATGTATATAACGTACCCAATAGCATTATCAGAAGCATCAGCAAATACGTGCAACTCTCTTTCCTCATCTTGAAACTGTTGCAGTACGTAGCATCTTGGGATGGAGATATAGGAAAGGTTTGAAAGAGAACCTTTCCAATTTTCCCACATATCCAGATATTTATCTGGCAGATCATCATCCCACCCATAGCTCTCCAGTTCTTCAGATCTATATTTCTTAGGTGGGAGTATTTGTCTTTGAATTAAACGAGCCGTCAGAGTTACTGGAGTGACAAATCCCAGTGGATCGAACAAAGAGTTGGTGACTGAGAGTATTCCTCTCTTGGTGAACCTTCTATTGGGTAATTCAACTTTGATCACGAAGGAATCTTCTTCTGAATGCCAGAGGATGCCGAGGGTTCTCTGTGTAGGGAGAACATCAGTTATTTCCAACTTGTGGCAGCCCTGAGTTCTCTCGGATTCTGGAAAAGCGAGAAGTACCTCTGCAGAGCTTGCAAGAATTTTGTGCAACCTAATGCCGTATTTGTTTAAGATCAATATTGCATATTTCAGAATTTCAATAGCCTCATTAATTGAATCAGCACACCCTAATCCATCATCAACATACATATTATTCTTAATAAAGTTATTAGAAAGAGGGTACTTAACTTTATCTTCTAGATCAGCAGCATAGCGGAGACAGTAAGTGGCAACAGCTGGACTTGATGAGCAACCAAACATGTGTGTGGTGCCTCTGTACTCTGTTACCTTCTTCTTTTCATCATTGTCTTGGTACCAGAAGAACCTCAGTAAATCTCTTTGACCCTCTGGGATCATGAAGTTCTTGAACATGGCTTGTATATCTGCCACAAATCCGATTTTCTTTTCTCTGAATCGCAATAGTACTGCTCTTAAGGGATTATTGATGTCAGGTCCCGTCAAGATTCTGTCATTGAGACTAGTTCCTCCATATCTTGCAGAGGCATCAAACACCAATCGAGTATCAGGCTTGCGAGGATGATTCACTGGAAATATAGGAAGCCACCATGAATACCCTTGTAAAGGAACGTCACTTTCCTTCACCTGTTCTATGTAGCCAGCATCAATGTCTTTTTGTATACTAATTTTACATTGCTGAAGCTTTTCAGGGGTCTTTTTCAATTTTTTCAACATAGCTTTGGTTCTGAATTCAACAGCTTGTCTATTGTCAGGTAATGGGTTTGCATCTTTTAAAGGAATTGGTACTTCTATACGACCTTTCTTGTTTATTGTTACATTCTCCTTCATCATCTTTAGAAAAAGTAGATCTTCCTGTGAATATCCAGGCAAATTATCATCCTTAAACCGTTGAAATAAATCCAAAGTTTGATCAAATGGAACGTATTTGCTATCTGGATAGAGTTTCTTTAAGGTAAAATGATCATGGTTATGATAATGGTTCACAGACATAGAATTCATATTCAGTGTTCTGCTTGGAGATGAAGTCACGCCAACTAGAGCATAACCAAGGCTAGTGTGATGAACGAATGGAGCTGGTGTTCCCAAACTTGTACAGTTGGTCTGCATGGCCTCTTCACAATCCCGTCCAATTAGCATGAGCAACTCTGCTCTAGGTTCATACTTAGGGAACTTGTGTGCTAGGTGTGCTATATGTTTATGTCTCAGTACATCTGTTGGTTTAGCCACTTCGTGTCTTGTATCTGGTATGCTATCATTGACAAATGTGGGAGGCAATTTAATAATCTTTTCTTCTTTTACCCCACGCACACAGATACCATGCATCACATGACTTTTTGTAACCACTTCAAAACTATTCACTGAAGAAAGAGCATATTCTTCCTCAGGAAATTCTTTGTCAAAACTCTTCATGAGCTTTGGATCTGCCAGAGTACAATTAGACTGATCATCTATTATAACATAGCCTCTCACAATATCTTGAGGTTTATCTTCAAGAAAAATGTCCACTAAAACTGTTTTTGAACAATTTTTCATTTTTAGTTTATTTCCACATTGAGCAGTACAGAGTATATGAGTATTGGAAACTTCTTTCTCCTTTTGATCTAAGTTTAGTCTTCGGGTATTGTTTATATGCATTAAAGTAGCATGTTTACCTTCACATATCTCGCATCTTACATCAGCTACACAATCCTTCATCATGTGGTCTTGAAAGCATAAGAAACATACTTGGAGTTCCATTATCTTCTTCTTCTTCTCCTGATGAGACATTTTCAAAAAAACTTTACAATCATCTAAGGAATGATTATAGGCATTGTGTAGGGGACAGAATTTCAAATTAGGATTATCTTCTTTATATGAGGAATTAGAGCTTATTTCAGCTTGAGTAACCAAAGCTCTGGTGAATCTCCTTTCAGAAGGAGGACTCTGTTCATAATTAGCATTACATAGCTCCCTGGCATTTTTCTTCAGAAACTCTACAAACACATGGAATGGAGGATGACGACCGGCATTTTCATCTTCATAATTCTGACCATTGGTCCTCCATCTATCCTGAAGAAAACGAGGCAATTTCTCACGTGGAGTTCTTGTTCCTGATGCAAGGTTCAAAATCTCCAGTTCAGGAGCATTAGGAATATTGAAACATATTATTCTGCAAAGATCATGAAGTTGTTCTAATTGTTTCCCGATATTTTGACCTTTGATAACTGGAAATTTTTTTAATTTTTCCATCAATTGCTCTGCTATTTTGTACTGGGAACCAAATCTTTCCACGAATGTATCCCAAATCTCATTGAAGTAGTCATCCGAGATACTACCGGATCCAGACATGTAGTTAATTAACATTTCATTTGGGGGCCCAGAAGTATGAGATTCCATCACTCTTAGAACCTCAGTGTTAGACAAATTAAGAGACTGGATTCTGGCTTGAATTTGCTCAATCCAGTGCCAAAATCTGTGAGCTGTTCCATCAAAAATTCCAATAGAATTTTTAAAAAGATCTTGAGTTAACATCAATCGACTCATGTTGTAGTTAAGATTAGGGTCAACTGTTCCAGATAGGGGGAAGGAACTTCTGGTGTTATTCAGAAATGGACGTGGTATCTCTGGCCTATTTTCTCTCCCCACTATACTTTCCGGTTGTTTAACCTTAGGAAAGTTGAAGAGATTTCTTGGACCAAGATTGTATCCTTCTTGAAAAGGAGTATAGTGTGGTACTTGATCCAAATTCCCAAGTTTTTCTATCCCACTTAATCCTTGAGATGACTTTGCTAATTTTAATGGTTCCTTTGGTCTTACTGCATTGGCTTGTGGACATTCTGGTTCTTGATTATTTGTGGCTTTTAAATAATCCGCAACTCTCTCTGCTGCAGTCACATCCTTGGCTTTCTGAGGTGGAAAGTTTTCACTTGGTTCTGATGTGGGAATTTTGAAAGTAGATACGGATATACTACTCATTGCCCCATCTCCTGCATTTACTAGCAATGTATTGACTATATCAATAATAGATTGACATTCAAGAGTCAAGTTATGTCTTTCAGAAGAAACTTTATATGCCTCTTCTGTGGCGGCTTCTTTTAAATACTTGGTTGACAATTCTCTACTATATTTATTGTACAAAGATTTTATTTCCTTTATTTTAAAACAAAGTGCTTTCAATTCTGCAGAATCTACAGCAGTGTGTGGATCTGTATCTAGCAATTCATTCAATTGATTACTGTACTTGTCAACATGATTTACTAGAACTTTAGTAGAAAATTTACTGAAACTACGAGTTCTTAAATCTGCGCCACCCGATGCCATTGTGTAGAATGTGGTCAAATCACCATATTACTGTTCTGGTTCTACCCTCCTAAGTTATGAACACTACTTTGTTCTGAGTTTTAAATTTTCATGGGATTGGAAACTTGATCAGCAACAATTTTTATTCACTGGTAAGACATGGTAGATGGTTACAGCCAGATATTTGCACGTAATCTGCGGACAATAACACAGAATCAATAACGGAAATAGACTTGAATAATTCGGAAAAAATACCTACTATGGAATAAATAATTCAGAAAACATAACTACTATGAAATAAATAATTGATGGATACATTCAGCCATCAAAGATAAATCTTTAGGTTACTTATACAGATTTTAGGCAGTTTAGTAAATAAATATATGTTAAAGTACATGAAACATGAAAACTGGTCAAACAATTTTTTTTTTTTAGAAATTACACTTAGGGCAAATCACGAATCATCGGCCAGTCCCACACCACCGGTCACACAAGAAAAAACGAACCCACAACTGCCATCACACCTGGCATCCATGATACCTACAGGTATCACGGATACCAAGCAAACAGACACAAAACAACAATCAGAAAATCGCCCCCTCCCACACAACCGAAGATGCGAAACTGACCGACAACTCGCAAGTCACCCTAGTGCTGTTTTTAGGCCTACGAGTAAAGCTAAATAAGGAACTAACTATTTAATAAACTAGCTATAAATAAATCCTATATCTTGCAAATTTTTAACCAACTTACATGGTATAGATTTTCCTCTCACAATATCAACACAATGGCACGAATTTAAGGCACTTGTTTACAGTATGAAAAGATTAAAGAGACTGAATTAATTGTGGTCACGGCATTAGGTAATAATAAGGAGAACGTAAAAACTCGCCTATCAATGCCTAAGGAATAAATTTAACAATGCTAATTAGCAAACAAGAACATATAACGAAATTTAAAATGCTAATTAGCCAACAAGAATATAGAAGGAAAATTTTAAAAGGTTAATATATATAATTATTACATGGAGGCTCATAGCCAACACAACATGTTTTGGTGTATTGTGCAAAATATTCATTTGCATTGTTAATAAACTATAAGATATAGATAAATGTTAAATGTAGCTAATTGAATACTATAAATCGTTAAAGGATCTTTAGCGTTCACCGATATGATTATTTATAGATTGATGTTATTTCACTAGTTTATTGTATTACAATTTATTTTAATTAAATCAAAATTATGGAAAGATGAAGATTTTTCATTTTTATATACATTTTATGGATAATTTATTCGCAATTAGCTACATAATTTTGAATTTAGATGAAATAATAACTATAACAGTTTTTATTATCTAATTATATTCATTTAATGTTTAAACATGTATAAATAATGAATAGAGTAGGACTAAAATTCTATTTCTGTATCTCTAGATTGATATCATTATAGCTACCACTAATTAAAAGCATAGGGAGTTTAATTAAGAGTAACCCTCACACCAATATAGTGTGACAGTTAATTGCCTACCGTGTTGTGGGTAAAATGATAAAATCTAACCTCTAACCTTACTTTTAATGCACACTCATCTGTGTATTAATTTCCCCTCCCCATCAAAAACTTCATGGTTAAGAAAATGTAAAAAAGCCCTTGGTCAAAAACCACCACTTTTTACATAAAGTTAAATTACCAAATTCAAAATTGAATAAATATAACCATCAATACTGTATAACATCATCTTACAATTAATATCGTTGTTGTGTTGGAGATGAGGAAGAAAATCAGCTTGAGATTGGAAATCTAAATACCTCAACTGATAAATACGTTCACACAACCTTTCCTTCTGCTGTTTTATCACATGTGTAGTGAAAATTTTAAAGCTTGTGATAAGCCAGCAAAAGGTTTAATTTGATACAGTGAAAATGCAAGTTAGCTACCTAATATTACATATAATATTATTAATGACTAATATTTATAACTAAAGAAACCTAACCCGTAAAGTGGGGTGGAATATACCGGTCACCAAGCTGACAGTAGAAATAACTACATTTTGAAATTTTCAATATATTTGATTATTTATTTATATGTTAATACTGCATCTTAGTTGTTATAGGTAGGTTTCATTGATTTTATGCTCCTGTGACTAATAAATTCCTTATATAATCTTCAGATTGTGACTGCTAGGTATACAGACCTACATAACTACACCTAGCTACTTTGTATCAGCACCATGGCAGTCACTGAAACTCTTCAATAGTAAGAAGGTGCAGAGTGCTGTGTTCTATCAACTATCCTGAAGTTCTGACTTTTTGCTCAGAGTGAAAATGATTCTGAAGGTAGCCATTCTTGCAGAGAATTATGCAGGAGGTTTTGTGCAGTGACTGTAACATGAGATTGTCTCATTCTGCCCCTAACTGCGAACGCGTTCTTTGAGCCATAGGACATGAAAGGTGACTGGGGATTCCTTGTTCACTCTATAGAATAATTTCTCTAGGTAAATACATCAAAACTTTATGAAATGATTACAATGAAATATTTTTATCAAAATATTTTTATCGATTTTATTTCTTCTAGGCTCTAGGTATGTCATATCAGGATAATATCATGGCCTTTAGTTTATCGAGCCAGCTTATGTTGTCTATACTGCAATAAACTGATCTAAGTTGCTCTAAATATTTGTTACAAACCAAAACAATATTTAGTACCACTTCAATCAGCTGTTAATTACTGGGAGCTGGTCTACTGCACTATGACCATGATTATATCCCATTTATTTTGAGATTAATCCTTTACACAATATTAGGTTTTATTGTTAATATTCTTCACTTGCAGCCGTGCTCAATAATATCATTGTATTTTAAAGGTTCCTACTCGGAGAAGAATGCGGTCCTCAAACCAAAGTGACAGACTTAGACATGCAGATCCTGGAATGAATTGATCTCAATCCTGAATCCTGATACTTATGTGGGTGCTGGTATTCTCCAACCTATCCTGACCAAGATATATCTTGCCTCATGAGACTAGAGCACAGCCTGAAATCACAGGTATGTCTAGGTATTGTTAGCTTCCATCCTATAAAGTAGCTACTATTTACCATCACATCCTCTTTATCATAGAGTTAGTGCCATCATTCTCTCTCTAATGTAATGTCTGTACCATAGTTCTCTCTCTTATAAGGTGTCGGTGCCATCATTATCTCTCTAACAAGGTGTCTGTGTCATCATTCTCTCTCTAACAAAGTGTCAGTACCATCATTATCTCTCTAACAAGGTGTCTGTACCATCATTCTCTCTAATAAGGTGTCTGTACCATCATTCTCTCTAATAAGGTGTCTGTACCATCATTCTCTCTAATAAGGTGTCTGTACCATCATTATCTCTAATAAGGTGTCTGTACCATCATTATCTTCAATAAGGTGTCTGTACCATCATTCTCTCTCTAACAAGGTGTCTGTACCATCATTCTCTCTAATAAGGTGTCTGTACCATCATTCTCTCTAAATAAGGTGTATGTACCATCATCATCTCTCTAACAAGGTGTATGTACCATCATCATCTCTCTAACAAGGTGTCTGTACCATCATTCTCTCTCTAAAAGGGGGCGGTACAATCATTCTCTCTAATAAGGTGTCTGTACCATCATTCTCTCTAAATAAGGTGTAGCTATGTACCATCATTATCTCTCTAATAAGGTGTCTGTACCATCATTCTCTCTCTAACAAAGTGTATGTACCATCATCCTCTCTCTAACAAGGTGTCTCTTCCATCATCCTCTCTCTAACAAGGTGTCTGTACCATCATCCTCTCTCTAACAAGGTGTATGTACCATCATCCTCTCTAACAAGGTGTTTGTACCATCATTCTCTCTCTAACAAGGTGTTTGTACCATCATTCTCTCTCTAACAAGGTGTCTTTACCATCATTCTCTCTAACAAGGTGTCTGTACCATACCTCTCTTTAACAAGGTGTTTGTACCAT
Organism: Caprella mutica; assembly: GCA_947561585.1. Lineage (NCBI taxonomy): Eukaryota > Metazoa > Arthropoda > Malacostraca > Amphipoda > Caprellidae > Caprella > Caprella mutica. Next base: position 20,136 of record CANNZV010004656.1, read on the forward strand.
CATTTTCTCTCTAACAAGGTGTCTGTACCATCATTCTCTCTCTAACAAGGTGTCTGTAACATCATTTTCTCTCTCAAGCAAGGTGTCTGTACCATCATTCTCTCTTTAACAAGGTGTCTGTACCATCATTCTCTCTAACAAGGTGTCTGTAGCTACCATCATTCTCTCTCTAACAAGGTGTCTGTACCATCATTCTCTCTCTAATAAGGTGTCTGTAAACTCATTCTCTCTCTAATAAGGTGTCTGTACCATCATTCTCTCTCTAACAAAGTGTGTGTACCATCATCCTCTCTCTAACAAGGTGTCTTTACCATCATTCTCTCTAACAAGGTGTCTGTACCATACCTCTCTCTAACAAGGTGTTTGTACCATCATTCTCTCTCTAGCAAGGTGTCTGTACCATCATTCTCTCTTTAACAAGTTGTCTGTACCATCATTCTCTCTCTAACAAAGTGTATGTACCATCATCCTCTCTCTAACAAGGTGTCTCTTCCATCATCCTCTCTCTAACAAGGTTTCTGTACCATCATCCTCTCTCTAACTAGGTGTCTGTACCATCATCCTCTCTAACAAGGTGTTTGTACCATCATTCTCTCTCTAACAAGGTGTCTTTACCATCAATTTCTGTAACAAGGTGTCTGTACCATACCTCTCTCTAACAAGGTGTTTGTACCATCATTCTCTCTCTAACAAGGTGTCTGTACCATCATTCTCTCTCTAACAAGGTGTCTGTAACATCATTTTCTCTAACAAGGTGTCTGTACCATCATTCTCTCTAACAAGGTGTCTGTACCATCATTCTCTCTAACAAGGTGTCTGTACCATCATTCTCTCTAACAAGGTGTCTGTACCATCATTCTCTCTAACAAGGTGTCAGTACCATCATTCTCTCTAACAAGGTGTCTGTATTGTCATTCAATCTCTGGCAAGGTGTCTGTACCATCATTCTCTCTATAACAAGGTGTTTGTACCATCATTCTCTCTAGAAGGTGTCTGTATCATCATTCTCTCTCTAACATGGTGTATGTACCATCATTCTCTCTCTAACAAGGTGTATGTACCATCATTCTCTCTAACAAGGTGTCTGTACCATCATTCTCTCTCTAACAAGGTGTCTCTTCCATCATCCTCTCTCTAACAAGGTGTCTGTACCATCATCCTCTCTCTAACAAGGTGTCTGTACCATCATCCTCTCTCTAACAAGGTGTCTGTACCATCATCCTCTCTCTAACAAGGTGTTTGTACCATCATTCTCTCTCTTAACAAAGTGTCTGTATTGTCATTCAATCTCTGGCAAGGTGTCTGTACCATCATTCTCTCTAACAAGGTGTCTGTACCATCATTCTCTCTAACAAGGTGTCTGTACCATCATTCTCTCTAACAAGGTGTCTGTACCATCATTCTCTCTAACAAGGTGTCTGTACCATCATTATCTCTAATAAGGTGTCTGTACCATCATTATCTCTCTAACAAGGTGTCTGTACCATCATTCTCTCTAACAAGGTGTCTGTACCATCATTCTCTCTAATAAGGTGTCTGTACGATCATTCTCTCTAACAAGGTGTCTGTACGATCATTCTCTCTCTATAAAGGTGTCTGTACCATCATTCTCTTTCTAACAAGGTGTATGTAGCTTCCATCATTCTCTCTCTAACAAGGTGTCTGTACCATCATTCTCTCTCTAATAAGGTGTCTGAACCATCATTCTCTCTCTAACAAGGTGTCTGTAGCTACCATCATTCTCTCTCTAACAAGGTGTCTGTACCATCATTCTCTCTCTAATAAGGTGTCTGTACCATCATTCTCTCTCTAATAAGGTGTCTGAAACTCATTCTCTCTCTAATAAGGTGTCTGAACCATCATTCTCTCTCTAATAAGGTGTCTGTACCATCATTCTCTCTCTAACAAGGTGTCTGTAGCTACCATCATTCTCTCTCTAACAAGGTGTCTGTACCATCATTCTCTCTCTAATAAGGTGTCTGTAAACTCATTCTCTCTCTAATAAGGTGTCTGTACCATCATTCTCTCTCTAACAAAGTGTGTGTACCATCATCCTCTCTCTAACAAGGTGTCTCTTCCATCATCCTCTCTCTAACAAGGTGTCTGTACCATCATCCTCTCTCTAACAAGGTGTCTGTACCATCATCCTCTCTAACAAGGTGTTTGTACCATCATTCTCTCTCTAACAAGGTGTCTTTAACATCATTCTCTCTAACAAGGTGTCTGTACCATACCTCTCTCTAACAAGGTGTTTGTACCATCATTCTCTCTCTAGCAAGGTGTCTGTACCATCATTCTCTCTTTAACAAGTTGTCTGTACCATCATTCTCTCTAACAAGGTGTCTGTACCATCATTCTCTCTAACAAGGTGTCTGTACCATCATTCTCTCTAACAAGGTGTCTGTACCATCATTCTCTCTAACAAGGTGTCTGTACCATCGTTCTCTCTAACAAGGTGTCTGTACCATCATTCTCTCTAACAAGGTGTCTGTATTGTCATTCAATCTCAGGCAAGGTGTCTGTACCATCATTCTCTCTATAACAAGGTGTTCGTACCATCATTCTCTCTAGAAGGTGTCTGTATCATCATTCTCTCTCTAACATGGTGTATGTACCATCATTCTCTCTCTAACAAGGTGTATGTACCATCATTCTCTCTAACAAGGTGTCTGTACCACCATTCTCTCTCTAACAAGGTGTCTGTACCATCATCCTCTCTCTAACAAGGTGTCTCTTCCATCATCCTCTCTCTAACAAGGTGTCTGTACCATCATCCTCTCTCTAACAAGGTGTCTGTACCATCATCCTCTCTCTAACAAGGTGTCTGTACCATCATCCCCTCTCTAACAAGGTGTCTGTACCATCATCCCCTCTCTAATAAGGTGTCTGTACCATCATCCTCTCTCTAACAAGGTGTCTGTACCATCATTCTCTCTCTAACAAGGTGTCTGTACCATCATTCTCTCTCTAACCAAGTGTCTTCACCATTATTTCTCTCTAACCAAGTGTCTGTACCATTATTTCTCTCTAACAAGGTGTCTTTACCATCATTCTCTCTCTAACCAAGTGTCTGTACCATTATTTCTCTCTAACAAGGTGTCTTTACCATCATTCTCTCTTAACAAAGTGTCTGTATTGTCATTCAATCTCTGGCAAGGTGTCTGTATTATCATTTTCTCTCTAACAAAGTGTCTGTACCATCATTCTCTCTCTAACAAGGTGTCTGTACCATCATTCTCTCTCTTAACAAAGTGTCTGTATTGTCATTCAATCTCTGGCAAGGTGTCTGTATCATCATTTTCTCTCTAACAAGGTGTATGTACCATCATTCTCTCTCTTAACAAAGTGTCTGTACCATCATTCTCTCTCTTAACAAAGTGTCTGTATTGTCATTCAATCTCTGGCAAGGTGTCTGTATCATCATTTTCTCTCTCAACAAAGTGTCTGTACCATCATCCTCTCTCTAACAAGGTGTCTGTACCATCATTCTCTCTCTAACAAGGTGTCTGTATCATCATTCTCTCTCTAACAAGGTGTCTGTACCATCATTCTCTCTCTAACAAGGTGTCTGTACCATCATTATCTCTCTTACAAAGTGTCTGTATTGTCATTCAGTCTCTGGCAAGGTGTCTGTATCATCATTTTCTCTCTTAACAAAGTGTATGTACCATCATTCTCTCTCTCTAACAAGGTGTCTGTACCATCATTCTCTCTCTTAACAAAGTGTCTGTATCATCATTCTCTCTCTAACAAGGTGTCTGTACCATCATTCTCTTTCTAACAAGATGTCTGTACCATCATTCTCTCTCTTAACAAAGTGTCTGTATTGTCATTCAGTCTCTGGCAAGGTGTCTGTATCATCATTTTCTCTCTTAACAAAGTGTCTGTACCATCATTCTCTCTCTAACAAGGTGTCTGTACCATCATTCTCTCTCTTAACAAAGTTTCTGTATTGTCATTCAATCTCTGGCAAGGTGTCTGTACCATCATTCTCTCTCTTAACAAAGTTTCTATATTGTCATTCAATCTCTGGCAAGGTGTCTGTATCATCATTTTCTCTCTTAACAAAGTGTCTGTACCATCATTTTCTCTAACAAGGTGTCTCTATCATCATTTTCTCTCTAACTAAGTGTCTGTACCATCATCCTCTCTCTTAACAAAGTGTCTGTATCATCATTCTCTCTAACAAAGTGTCTGTACCATCATCCTCTCTCTTAACAAAGTGTCTGTATCATCATTCTCTCTAACAAAGTGTCTGTATCATCATTTTCTCTCTTAACAAAGTGTCTGTACCATCATTTTCTCTCATAACAAAGTGTCTGTACCATCATTCTCTCTCTTAACAAGGTGTCTGTACCATCATTCTCTCTCTTAACAAGATGTCTGTACCATCATTCTCTCTCTTAACAAAGTGTCTGTACCATCATTCTCTCTCTAACAAGGTGTCTGTATCATCATTTTCTCTCTTAACAAAGTGTCTGTACCATCATTCTCTCTCTAACAAGGTGTCTGTACCATCATTCTCTCTCTTAACAAAGTGTCTGTATTGTCATTCTCTCTCTAACGAGGTGTCTGTATCATCATTTTCTCTCTTAACAAAGTGTCTGTATTGTCATTCAATCTCTGGCAAGGTGTCTATATCATCATTCTCTCTAACAAAGTGTCTGTACCATCATTCTCTCTCTTAACAAAGTGTCTGTATTGTCATTCAATCTCTGGCAAGGTGTCTGTATCATCATTCTCTCTCTTAACAAAGTGTCTGTATTGTCATTCAATCTCTGACAAGGTGTCTGTATCATCATTCTCTCTCTTAACAAAGTGTCTTTATTGTCATTCAATCTCTGGCAAGGTGCCTATATCATCATTCTCTCTCTTAACAAAGTGTCTGTATTGTCATTCAATCTCTGGCAAGGTGTCTGTATCATCATTCTCTCTTAACAAAGTGTCTGTACCTTCATTCTCTCTCTTAACAAAGTGTCTGTACCATCATTCTCTCTCTAACAAGGTGTCTGTACCATCATTTTCTCTCTTAACAAAGTGTCTGTATTGTCATTCAATCTCTGGCAAGGTGTCTATATCATCATTCTCTCTAACAAAGTGTCTGTACCATCATTCTCTCTCTTAACAAAGTGTCTGTATTGTCATTCAATCTCTGGCAAGGTGTCTGTATCATCATTCTCTCTCTTAACAAAGTGTCTGTATTGTCATTCAATCTCTGACAAGGTGTCTGTATCATCATTCTCTCTCTTAACAAAGTGTCTTTATTGTCATTCAATCTCTGGCAAGGTGTCTGTATCATCATTCTCTCTCTTAACAAAGTGTCTGTACTGTTATTCAATCTCTGGCAAGGTGTCTGTACCATCATTTTCTCTCTTAACAAAGTGTCTGTACCATCATTCTCTCTCTAACAAGGTGTCTGTACCATCATTTTCTCTCTTAACAAAGTGTCTGTACCATCATTCTCTCTCTAACAAGGTGTCTGTACCATCATTCTCTCTCTAACAAGGTGTCTATACCATCATTCTCTCTCTTAACAAAGTGTCTGTATTGTCATTCAATCTCTGGCAAGGTGTCTGTATCATCATTCTCTCTAACAAGGTGTCTGTATCATCATTTTCTCTCTTAACAAAGTGTCTGTACCATCATTCTCTCTCTAACAAGGTGTCTGTATCATCATTTTCTCTCTAACAAAGTGTCTGTATTGTCATTCAATCTCTGGCAAGGTGTCTGTATCATCATTCTCTCTCTTAACAAAGTGTCTGTATTGTCATTCAATCTCTGGCAAGGTGCCTATATCATCATTCTCTCTCTTAACAAAGTGTCTGTATTGTCATTCAATCTCTGGCAAGGTGTCTGTATCATCATTCTCTCTTAACAAAGTGTCTGTACCTTCATTCTCTCTCTTAACAAAGTGTCTGTACCATCATTCTCTCTCTAACAAGGTGTCTGTACCATCATTTTCTCTCTTAACAAAGTGTCTGTATTGTCATTCAATCTCTGGCAAGGTGTATGTACCATCATTTTCTCTCTTAACAAAGTGTCTGTATTGTCATTCAATCTCTGGCAAGGTGTCTGTACCATCATTTTCTCTCTTAACAAAGTGTCTGTACCATCATTTTCTCTCTAACAAGGTGTCTGTACCATCATTTTCTCTCTAATAAGGTGTCTGTACCATCATTCTCTCTCTAACAAGGTGTCTGTACCATCGTTTTCTCTCTTAACAAAGTGTCTGTACCATCATTCTCTCTCTTAACAAAGTGTCTGTATCATCATTTTCTCTCTAACAAGGTGTCTGTACCATCATTCTCTCTCTTAACAAAGTGTCTGTATTGTCATTCAATCTCTGGCAAGGTGTCTGTACCATCATTCTCTCTCTTAACAAAGTGTCTGTATTGTCATTCAATCTCTGGCAAGGTGTCTGTACCATCATTTTCTCTCTTAACAAAGTGTCTGTACCATCATTCTCTATAAGTACTTTCTTCTTTCAGATGTATCGCCTCATGTTCAGATCTGGCAAGGACAACACTACTATACTACTCTGCGATTCATTGGCTTGATCATTTGTAGGAGATAAAAGATATTCGCTTGAGAACTATTTTAAATGTTTGCTTAAAACTCGTCAGGAACTCCCACACATGCCATCGTTTTTTAGTCTTTAAAAGTGAGTTCAAAAATAGTTTATCATCTGGCTGGTTCATAAACGTTTACATTACGTCATTAGACGTTAGTTAGAACTATCTTTTACTTGCCGTTGTCATCTGTATGAGAAACACCGAAGATTAGTTTAGCATAGTTTTCAGCACATTGTTTGTGCCTCAGATTCTTGTATTTTTATGCCGGTTTTTGTTTTGGTTCATTTTTTATTCCAGTTGTACGCAAAGCAAATAAGGAAAACTGGGAAAGTAAAAATAATTATGAGTAACAGTAATGCTGTTAACAATTACACACAAAGACGGCTTGGTGAAGCTAATCCAAGTGATTTCACTTAATCATTTTATTGATTAGAATACTGCGTGTGTGCAATCTAAACATTCCAACACTTTACCTAGCTAGAACTGACTAAGAATGTTCATATTATGTTACTTTAGTAAATCTCTTAATATTTAGATGAGTTCACATGTAGCTTCCCCCCCCCCATACTTCAATATTCTCTAGTAATTTATGTTTGTCATGTGTTCATTATTTAATTAAATACAGATTCAAGTGGTACAAGAACTTTTTAATTTTTCCTCATAGTTTCACCTCATTGGTCTCTGTATTCAACCTGTAGTATTATTTTTTTTCATTTTAAAATGGTAATAATTGGATCATATAATTAGATCATATTTGGCTGAATATATTGACATAAACTTTTAACCTGTTACTGATGAACTAAATGTATTATATTAACTAGACATCGATATCTCAACACTGTTTGCATCATGTTTGGCTGAAAATTAAAACATGACTTTTCATTCATGCACTCATCGAGAGAGGTACGATAATACACATCGGGCCGCAACCAATGCAGCAATTGCTGCATTGATTTCGGCCCGTAATTCATGCATGCACTCATCGAGACAGGTAAAGCCGATGATACACTAGAAGCAATTGCTGCATTGGTTTCGGCCCGCATTTCATGCATGCACTCATCAAGACAGGTAATGCCGATAATACACTAGCAGCAATTGCTGCATTGGTTGCGGCTCTCAATTCATGCAGCTCGCCAAATGGTAGTTTTCAGGCAGCAATGACTGCCATTTTCGGAGATCCAACATGTTGGATTCACCCTGCACTCAGGGCAGCATTCAGTGCGGTTGAGCCGGAAGGTACGTATTGCTCCTTGTCGCTCCTCAATATGTTTTCACCAGAATTTGAGTGGAAAATACTCAAATCCTCAACGAGGTAACTGCTGTAGTACAAACTTTAGTGTATTAGGTGCAGGGGTTAGATTAACTAGAGATCGATCGATCAATCTTTTCATCGGCATTTTATCCGAAAGTATGTCGAACTAATCAATCAATTATGATCTCATAAGTATCGAAATAAATACTTCTAATGAATCTGAAACGATCTGTTCATTGGCATTTGATTCGAAAATATGTCGAAATATTCACTCAAATATGATATCATCAGTTTCGAAATATCTTTTTTCCAATAAATCTTGAACAATCTGTTCACAAGTATTTGATCCGACGTATGTCGAAATATTCACTCAAATATGATTTGATTAGTGTAAAAATGTCTACTTCCATTAAATCTGATGCTATATGTTCATCAGCATTTTATTCGGAAAAATGTTGTCAAAATATTCACTCAAATATGTTTTCATCAGTGTCGAAATATCTACTTCTAATAAATCTGAAACAATCAACTCATCAATATTTGATTCGAAATCATGTCGAAATATTCAATCTAATATTATCTCATCAGTGTCGAAATATCTACTTCCAATAAATTTGAAACAATCTGTTCATCGGTATATGATCCGAAAATAAGTCGAAATATTCACTCAAAATATGATATCATCAGTGTCGAAATATCTTCTTCCTATAAATCTGAAACAATTAGTTAATCGGCATTTGATCCTAAAGTATGTCGAAATATTTACTCAAATATTATCTTATCAGTGTCGAAATATCTACTTCCAATAAATCTGAAACAATCTGTTCATTAGGATTTGATTCGAAAGTATGTCGAAATATTCACTCAGACATTATGATCTCTTCAATGTCGAAATATCTACTTCCAATAAATTTGAAACAATCTGTTCATCGGCATTTGATCCGAAAGTATTTCGAAATATTCACTCAAATATTATCGTATCAGTGTCGAAATATCTACTTCCAATAAATTTGAAACAATCTGTTCATCCGCATTTCATCCGAAAGTATTTCGAAATATTCACTCAAATATTATCGTATCAGTGTCGAAATATCTACTTCCAATAAATCTGAAACAATCTGTTCATCCGCATTTCATCCGAAAGTATTTCGAAATATTCACTCAAATATTATCGTATCAGTGTCGAAATATCTACTTCCAATAAATCTGAAACAATCTGTTCATCCGCATTTCATCCGAAAGTATTTCGAAATATTCACTCAAATATTATCGTATCAGTGTCGAAATATCTACTTCCAATAAATTTGAAACAATCTGTTCATCCGCATTTCATCCGAAAGTATTTCGAAATATTCACTCAAATATTATCGTATCAGTGTCGAAATATCTACTTCCAATAAATCTGAAACAATCTGTTCATCCGCATTTCATCCGAAAGTATTTCGAAATATTCACTCAAATATTATCGTATCAGTGTCGAAATATCTACTTCCAATAAATCTGAAACAATCTGTTCATCCGCATTTCATCCGAAAATAAGTCGAAATATTCACTCAAATATTATCGTATCAGTGTCGAAATATCTACTTCCAATAAATTGGAACAATCTGTTCATCCGCATTTGATCCGAAAATAAGTCGAAATATTCACTCAGATATGATCTTATCAGTGTCGAAATATCTACTTCCAATAAATATGAAACAATCTGTTTATCGGCATTTGATCCGAAAATAAGTCGTAATATTCACTCAAAATATGATATCATCAGTGTCGAAATATCTTCTTCCTATAAATCTGAAACAATTAGTTAATCGGCATTTGATCCTAAAGTATGTCGAAATATTTACTCAAATATTATCTTATCAGTGTCGAAATATCTACTTCCAATAAATCTGAAACAATCTGTTCATTAGGATTTGATTCGAAAGTATGTCGAAATATTCACTCAGACATTATGATCTCTTCAATGTCGAAATATCTACTTCCAATAAATCTGAAACAATCTGTTCATCGGCATTCGATCCGAGAGTGTTTCGAAATATTCACTCAAATATTATCGTATCAGTGTCGAAATATCTACTTCCAATAAATTTGAAACAATCTGTTCATCCGCATTTCATCCGAAAGTATTTCGAAATATTCACTCAAATATTATCGTATCAGTGTTGAAATATCTACTTCCAATAAATCTGAAACAATCTGTTCATCCGCATTTCATCCGAAAGTATTTCGAAATATTCACTCAAATATTATCGTATCAGTGTCGAAATATCTACTTCCAATAAATCTGAAACAATCTGTTCATCCGAAAGTATTTCGAAATATTCACTCAAATATTATCGTATCAGTGTCGAAATATCTACTTCCAATAAATTTGAAACATTCTGTTCATCCGCATTTCATCCGAAAGTATTTCGAAATATTCACTCAAATATTATCGTATCAGTGTCGAAATATCTACTTCCAATAAATTTGAAACAATCTGTTCATCCGCATTTCATCCGAAAGTATTTCGAAATATTTACTCAAATATTATCGTATCAGTGTCGAAATATCTACTTCCAATAAATCTAAAACAATCTGTTCATCCGCATTTCATCCGAAAGTATTTCGAAATATTCACTCAAATATTATCGTATCAGTGTCGAAATATCTACTTCCAATAAATCTGAAACAATCTGTTCATCCGCATTTCATCCGAAAATAAGTCGAAATATTCACTCAAATATTATCGTATCAGTGTCGAAATATCTACTTCCAATAAATTGGAACAATCTGTTCATCCGCATTTGATCCGAAAATAAGTCGAAATATTCACTCAGATATGATCTTATCAGTGTCGAAATATCTACTTCCAATAAATATGAAACAATCTGTTTATCGGCATTTGATCCGAAAATAAGTCGTAATATTCACTCAAAATATGATATCATCAGTGTCGAAATATCTTCTTCCTATAAATCTGAAACAATTAGTTAATCGGCATTTGATCCTAAAGTATGTCGAAATATTTACTCAAATATTATCTTATCAGTGTCGAAATATCTACTTCCAATAAATCTGAAACAATCTGTTCATTAGGATTTGATTCGAAAGTATGTCGAAATATTCACTCAGACATTATGATCTCTTCAATGTCGAAATATCTACTTCCAATAAATCTGAAACAATCTGTTCATCGGCATTCGATCCGAGAGTGTTTCGAAATATTCACTCAAATATTATCGTATCAGTGTCGAAATATCTACTTCCAATAAATTTGAAACAATCTGTTCATCCGCATTTCATCCGAAAGTATTTCGAAATATTCACTCAAATATTATCGTATCAGTGTTGAAATATCTACTTCCAATAAATCTGAAACAATCTGTTCATCCGCATTTCATCCGAAAGTATTTCGAAATATTCACTCAAATATTATCGTATCAGTGTCGAAATATCTACTTCCAATAAATCTGAAACAATCTGTTCATCCGAAAGTATTTCGAAATATTCACTCAAATATTATCGTATCAGTGTCGAAATATCTACTTCCAATAAATTTGAAACATTCTGTTCATCCGCATTTCATCCGAAAGTATTTCGAAATATTCACTCAAATATTATCGTATCAGTGTCGAAATATCTACTTCCAATAAATTTGAAACAATCTGTTCATCCGCATTTCATCCGAAAGTATTTCGAAATATTTACTCAAATATTATCGTATCAGTGTCGAAATATCTACTTCCAATAAATCTAAAACAATCTGTTCATCCGCATTTCATCCGAAAGTATTTCGAAATATTCACTCAAATATTATCGTATCAGTGTCGAAATATCTACTTCCAATAAATCTGAAACAATCTGTTCATCCGCATTTCATCCGAAAATAAGTCGAAATATTCACTCAAATATTATCGTATCAGTGTCGAAATATCTACTTCCAATAAATTTGAAACAATCTGTTCATCGGCTTTTGATCCGAAAATAAGTTGAAATATACACTCAAATATGATATCATTAGTTTTGAAATATCTTTTTTCCAATAAATCTTGAACAATCTGTTCACCAGTATTTGATCCGACATATGTCGAAATATTCACTCAAATATGATTTGATTAGTGTCAAAATATCTACTTCTAATAAATCTGAAACAATCAACTCATCAATATTTGATTCGAAATCATGTCGAAATATTCAATCTAATATTATCTTATCAGTGTCGAAATATCTGCTACCAATAAATCTGGAAAAATCTGTTCATCAGAATTTGATCCGAAATATGTCGAAATATTCACTCAGATATGATCTCATCTGTGTCGAAATATCTGCTACCAATAAATCTGAACCAATCTGTTCATCGGCATTTGATCCGAAAATAAGACGAAATATTCACTCAAATATGATATCATCAGTGTCGATTTATCTACTTCCAATAAATCTGAATCAATCTGTTCATCTGCATTTGATCTTAAAGTATGTCGAAATATTCACTCAAATATTATCTGATCATTGTCGAAATATCTACTTCCAATAAATCTGAAACAATCTGTTCATCGGCATTTGATCCGAAAATAAGTCGAAATATACACTCAAATATGATATCATCAGTGTCGATTTATCTATTTCCAATAAATCTGAAACAATGTTTCAAACATTATTCTTTAAAATAGTTCGAAAAAGTCATTCAAACGTGCTATGATTATTTCGATAAATCTATCTAAGTTCAAAAATGTACAGTGAAAAAAATTACATCGAAAAATTTAGGTTCAAACAGTTTTATGATCATGTTTAGAAATCTAGGTATCAAAATATTGAACGTTAATATTACTATTACTAATGTAACATCCCGTTAAAAATAACTGGTTTTAATTGGAAGTTGAATTTTTTTAAGTTTAAAGAGAATTTTAATTTTTTGAGAAATTTTAATTTTTCGCAAAATTTTGAATTTTTGAAAATTTCGAGTTTTCTTAAGATAATGAGTTTCTTGAAAATTTTGAGTTCTATAAAAAAATATCTTTAAGCGTGAATTGAATATTATTGAATCGGAAAATCAAGGGTTGAAAAATCGATTGTTGATTAACTCTGTATTTTTTCGTCGAAAAATCGAGTGTTGGTTAACCCTGTATTCTGTCGAAAAATCCAGGTGTCGAAAAGTCCCATGTTGATCAACCCTGTATTCTGTCGAAAAATCCAGGTGTCGAAAAATCCCATGTTAATTAACACAGTATTCTGTCGAAAAATCCAGGTGTCGAAAAATCCCCTGTTGATTAACCTGCTTAAAAGAAATTAAATGAAAAATATTTGAAAACTGTACCAAGCATTTCCTTTTGATGAAGGTAGCCAAAACAAACAAAAGTTTTATTAAATCTGCAAGAACAGAGAGACATGTCTCAGTAGTTATATAATTACAACTCCTTGATTATTTCTTTTTTCCATGAGGAAGAATATAAAAATATATAAGAATATTTTAAAATGGTTTTGAGAGCTCTACTTATGCAAATTTTGAATGGATATAATAATTATAATGAATGTCGGACAATAATTATTGAATATTTTTTGAACGAGTCTGAAAATGCAAAACCGTCCAATAACTCTGAATTAACCTCTCCATCAAAAATATTTTAAAGTGTTTAAAATTAGTATTACTGTTAGTTGAAGGTAACACAAAAAATTATATGAATTGAAGTATCAAAGTTATTACTCACTCGTATTTAGTCAAAATTAAGCGATAATTTATTTTTTCTTATTTATATTTCATTCGCTACTTTGAACTTTCACAACAGAGCATGGGTAGATTCTTTTTTGCTAAGTTAAATCAAAACCATTATCTTAGAAAATGAAGTGTTTAAGGAACTTCCATTATGCAAGGACACAAGCCTAGTTTACACGCTGATGGGCGAGGAAGTGAGATAGTGATGATGATGCATAGCTACTCGCCAGATGCCAACTAGATAGCAAGTGGATCAAATAAATGAATTATCATAAAATTTCTAAAAAAATACCACTGTAGCATAGGTACCAGTCTGCAGTGCGCCTAATCACTCCCAGATTTTTTTTAATTTCTCTTCAAATTTCAATTTTTCTTCAAACTGACCAAAAAATCTCCAATAATTACATGTATGCATAGTAATTAATTTAAAAATTAGATATTTTTGCTATTGTAATTTATTCTCCAATAAATTGGCAAGAACGTGAAAAAGGAAATACTTTATTACCTGGGAATTGGGACGACACTCGGAGAGTATACAAGCTAACCTGACAGATAAGTATACCGTGTTTAATTTTTCTTGCAGCTTTTTTTAGGAGCTATCTGTTCAGTAGTTTACTTGCCAACATCCAGTTTTCAAAGTGTATCAAATTTGTCTCCAAGATTAATATAGAGAAATATTTGTCTCCAAATATTTACAAATCTGTCTTCAATAATTACAAGTAAAAATACAAAATAATAAGAAGTCTCATTGATCTTGCAAATCTATATTTTTGCTCAAATAAATCTCCCAAAGATATGTAGCGACACAGACAATCTTTACAGACTGGTCCAACATGATGACACAGGGCCAGTCTGTGAAGCGCTTTCATGTCGCCGATGATATTTGGTGTCATTATTTTGGAGGAAAATATATCTTTGCAAAATCTTGCGAGACCATTTCCTAATAGATTCCTATGATTACATGTAAATGATGTAATTATTCAATACATTTTGGAAAATTATGGTCATTTTGAGGACATTGAGAAAATATTTAGAGACAGATTCTCTACAAAAATAAATCTTGGAACTGATTAGACACACTTCACACGTAAAATAGTGTTCATAAACTCACTAATAGTCTCTTAATCTCTCCTCATTGAGAAGAATTTCTGTCCAAAATGATATTTTAACCCTAGTAACTTGTCCATGCGCTCCAGTCCTCATGAAAAAATTTAAATCAGTATATATCAAAAACCCTTAAAGGTACATGTTTCTTTTTTGCATGCATCTTTTTCATTGTTGAATCCATCTCCATCAACAGTTAAATTTTCATCAAGTTTTATTCATTTTTGTGAATGTTATAAGGATTCTATTGATGGGTGATGAAAATGGCTTTTAAGCAAATAGTTAGAAATTCTAAGAAATATTTATATTATATCTTTGATAGTTAATTTTATTCTAAATTAGATACTATTCTTTTGTATTAACCAATGGATGTGTAAACATCAGATGAAGGTTTTAATAAAAACTGAATATCAAAAAGTCAATTTGTTGAGATTTTATAACAGTTTTAGTGAGGACTGGCGCGCCTGGACCAGTCTCTAGATTAGTGAGCAAACTTTTAAGGGCTAGGTTACTAGGGTTAATAAATTTTCTTTAAAATAACATTGGAATACATGAGAAAATTAGATATTTCTCTCCAATTTCAATTTTAAGGCTCAAATTTGCAATCACAAACTTTCTAATATATTGGCAAGTAATAACATGATTTATTAACTGGCAGACACTAGACAACTTATTCAGTTATTAAAGAATGTACTTCCTGTCTTCTTTCCTTTTATTAGTGAGTTAATGATAGCAATTTTGAGCTCTTCAATTATAAATAAAGATAAATTTATAGCTTATTTTGCAGACAGCTGGAAAGATGAAGAGTTTATGAGGCATACTATTTTACTTGATGACAGGACAAGCAGCTAACTAGCCTCGTGTCATGTTCCTTTACTCTGCAAGAACTGGTAAACTGCTCTTCAATAAATATTCTATTTTGACTTTTGTATTCTCAGCAAAATACAAGTAGAAACAGGAAATTAATGATAGTTCACAATTTCACGCAGATAATGGTAAAAATGTCCCTATTTCTGCAGACTGGGTGTCATCAAGGCCTAGCAGCTTGTCAGACTGCCAGCCTCCAAACACTAAAACTTGGCAAATTGTAGATATGTATCTAAAAGCTGAGCAGCAGTGGCATCACACAGAACAATTTTATCATAATTTGAGTGAAGATGTAGGATCTATCATATATTGAGTAAATTTGATGATAATTGTATTATATTTATGACTGACATTTGATGGTATCTGAATCCAATGATTATATCCCTCAATGAATACTTCTCAGTTAGACCTAATACTTTTTAAATTAACTTGAAAACATCATCTTCAAAACTAAACCACCGTTAACAGTATAAATTAATCACTAAGGTCCACTAGCAGCTGTCTAGGATATGGCCAGTAGGCTACATGCTCCACATCTTTCAAAGGGTGGTAAACTGTAATTTGTAAGCCAACTTTGAGCCAAAATTTCACAAAAAACAACATGGGAACATAGTAATTAATATAAAAAATTAGGCCAATTGGAAATATTTCAGTTATAGTTTTTGTAAATAAAATTAATAGCCAATTAAAAGGACCATAGGCCATGGTCTTTTTTAGGGATGGGAGTCGACAAAGTATCGGTATCGGCCATTTTTCTGTTATCGATAGCTAGTCGGTATCAGCATTTTTCTGGTATCGGTAGCTAGTCGGTATCGGTCTAGTCAAAAAAGTGCCGATACTTTGCCGATAACACTAGTATTTAAAAAAATTATAATATAATTTATTATTCACCTATTACATGAATTTTTCAAATTTAAATTGATGTAACAATGATTTCATATGGATAGGTAATCATTATTTTCAAAATTATTGATCTCATTTATATAAAGGAACACTTTAAGATTCTTAAAGTTCCAATTTTTCAAAGACTCGCTGTAAGTGCCTGAATCAAATCTAAGCCCAATTTTAGAAATTTGAGATCTATGAACTTGAATTAAATCCTAAGTTACCATAACATATCAGAAGGAGATTTTGAATTAATTTCTAAATCCAAGCTCATAGAGTCTACATTCGTCTCTCCGAGACTTCAGCTCTCCAAAAATAATTAAATAATTTCTCTCCAAAGTGATCAAATTATCATCAATTTTCTCTAAAAATAAAATAACATTGTAGCATAGGAGAAAATATTTGTTCGCCATTTGCCCTGTTACAGTGGGACTAACAAATCGGCCCTGCCATTTTAATGGCGTGTTTGGGACAGTTATTTTGAGCCCTTCCCTTCAATAGCAAATGGCGAGAATTATCTATTTGCTCCTATTCTGCAATCTTATTTTTGAGAGACAAATGGACAGTTTGAGATCAATACTATTTTACTTGACTAAAACTAACAGAGTATGTCAGTTACCACTTATCAGTCTGAAAATAACGTCCATAGAGTCCAATTAATATAGTATGGGCCGTATAGCTTATAAACTCTCCAATTGTTTATTACCGATTTTCAGGTATCGGTACCAGCATTTTTTCTGGTATCGGTAGCTAGTACCTACTTGGTAACGATATGGAAAAAAGTGCCGATACTCCTAGTATATATTTAAAATAGCTTCTTATAATTTATTTATCTATTACAATGATTTTTTCAAGTTAAATTTATTTAACAATGATTTCATATATATATAGGTAATCCTATTTTTAAGAGTTGATAATCTCATTTAAACCGTGTCATTGAGTACTTCAGATAACGCCAATTAATTGGCGCAAGATCAAAATTCACAAACCCAGATAATAAAGATAATTAAAGTACATAATAAGTGACATTTATTTTAAGCCCTTCAATTACAAATTGAGAGAAATATCTAATTTTCTCCTATGGCACAATGTAATTTTGGTCTTTGAGAGAATTTATCATAATTTGATCATTTTAAAGAGAGCTGGAGAGACAAATGGAGAGTTTATG
>CANNZV010004657.1:0-20669 GCA_947561585.1 Caprella mutica
GCTAAAATATTTTTATGAAACAATACTTATTTAAAAAGTAACTGATCAATCTCCTCTTGAATGTTAATAGCAACTCAACATTCTTTACATCACTAGGTGTTTTATTTCAGATGTCAGGGAACATGTATTTAAAATTCGTAAATCTGTAAATATATCTCATTCCATATTCTAAGTATCTTTTATACGAAATATACATACGTTTATTACCTTTGCAGAATGCAGGAAGGTCATATTTTCATTGGCATTCATTTATCTATTTATTTATTTATCATATTGTTATTCGCTTAACTGAAAAACAGTTCAACCAAATTGTCTAAAATTTGGTGAAATGATTGGTGACCTGCTGGTAGAATTTTGTGGACGACCCGGTCAAATGTCAACAAAGGTCATGGTCATTTATAACTCAAAAATTATTGCACCTTATTGCATGAAACTTGGTCGGACGATTGTTCAATATACAGGAACCATTTTGCTAGATTTTGGGAGCAATCGGGTCAAAGGTCACGGTCAAGGCCATTTTCAAAAAGCATTCAACTAAATTGTCTGAAATTTGATGGGACGATTGAACAATGTCCAGGAACCATCTGGTAGAATATTGGGAGCGATCCGGTCAAAGGTCAAGGTCATTTATAACTCAATAACCCAAAAAGTAATGTACCATATTGCATGAAACTTGGTGCATGGACGATTGGTTAGCAGTTATTAAATTTGGGAGAGAACAGGTCAAAGCGGGGGCGAAGGTATGCGCCCTACCGAGTGCACATCATCTAGTTATTATATATTTTTACTTAATCTATTTATTTAAAAGTTCCGCCCCCGGGTGGGCTCGAACCACCAACCTTTCGGTTAACAGCCGAACGCGCTAACCAATTGCTCAAAGGAGGCCTGTAAACGAAGGGAAATTTGTATCAACAAATTTCATCTCTTAAATTGTAGTACAATTATTTTAAATTTGTAGATCACAGCTTCACTAATTACTTGTTGATTTTAAACTTATTTTCCTGCGAAGAATTAGAGGTTACCAGAGTTTATCTGTAATCTAGCACGATCAATAAATGAATTATCAGAAGATTTAAACTGTTAGAGGTTACCTAATAATATTTAAAGATTCTCCATCAATCAGAATTTTGAAGATATATATTAAGAAATTGTTAAATAGTCAATACAATCTTGTACCTTATTATTGTTATTGTAATTTATAGTTTTTTCATTGTAATTACTATTAGTTTGTTCACAATTTAGTTTACTTTTTTCTCTCTTTTACCAGAAAAAGTCCTGTTTTCAGCAGGAAGTTATATATGGACTAGATTAAGAATTTTTATTGTTCTTTCTCTAAATAAAATTGTATCATTGTATCTATTATATGTGAAACGATTTCGTCGATGAATCTGTAATTCATACATTGTTAAGAATAAAAATCCCTTTCGTAAATATTAGATATTGTATGATCTACCATGTTCATCCACCATTTATTTTCATATATTATTAATTTCATATACCTTTTCATATTAATGATATTATGTTCATATTTCTATTTATAATTCATCGCTAGATGGCGACATCTTTAATTTAGGGTATAAATTAGTGGTTCTTTGGAGCTATAAGCAGTAACTACACACAGAGAACGGTTTTGTTAAATTTACAAAACGTATTTTGTCGATAACATTTGGTTATGGTAATGGGAAAATTTTGTTATATTAACCATCAATTGAGTTAAATCAGCAATAAAATATTGTTCAAAGATTTTTTCACTACAACAAAATATTTTTTTAGTTAACAGTACAATTTTTGTTATGGAATATTGTTAAGGTTACTAAAAAATGTTGTTCATATTAACTTTAATATTGCTATGATAACAATAAAAATATTGTTAAATATTTTTTATTTATAACAAAATGTTTTTGTAGTAGTAACTTGAAAAATTTAGTTAAAATATAACATTGTTGTTTAACAAAATACCTTTGTCTTTATAAATAATAATTTTGCTACAATAATATTATATTTTTGTTGATAAATTTTTTTACTATTAACAATATTATATTGTCATTAGTAATAATTATCTGTCATTTCTTTTTGTTATTAGGCTTCATATAAATTTCAAGTTACCATAATATGTATTCATTGTTCGTACAGAATCAATATATATATAATTTTATACGTGTTTCTTGAGTGCTATTTTGCATCGATATTCCCACGTATGTCCCACGCGTGATGTCCCTCGTCTGTTTTACGCGGGAAATAGTTATGCATTGAGTCTTGGGGCAAATCTTAATGGTAAAAATATTGATACATATTGCAGCAAGTTCATTCCAAAGCCTTATTTACGTATCATAACTACGTAAGTAATGATACACACTAGTAGGTATCTATGTAGATTTTGATTGATAACACCTAGTAAGAAACTAGGTAGGTAGGAGGGAATTGATAACTATTAATAAATAGCTGTTTTAAAAATATTCAATTTAAATGTTCTATTGCTTGTTATTATAAAAAAGAAAAGATACGAAATCAATAGAATATTAAATAATATTTATTTATAATAACTTTAAAAGGCATGCTCGTCGGTTCGAGTCCTGATTGTACCACTTCACTTCTATGTTCATTTATTCCCATTTAATTTGTATATAACAACTTGTAACATTAAACTAATTGATATACAGCCAAATTTACATATACACTATATGCAATATAATAGGAAATAGTAATTAAAACAGCATAATATATTTTTTCAGTTAAAATAACAAAATGATTTTGTTACTACAAAAAATTATTTGTGTTGCTTTAATTATACTTTTTGTTGACATAACAAAATACATTTTTTGAAGTAACAGTATTGTAATGTTACTATAACAAATAAGCTCTAGTTACTGTTACCTTAAAAATTCTAGTGTAACTATAACAAAAAAAACTTAACAAAAATATATATTCACTGTAACAAAATTATTTTGATGGCTCATAGCTTACTAACTTATTTTGTTGATACAACCAAAAACCTACTTTTTTTTGTTGTACCAACAAAACCGTTCTCTGTGTGTACTTGTGTTTCGCTCTGTGCACTCCTAGGGACCTAGAGTAATAACTCTATAATCTTGTGAATTTATAAGATTCACAAAACTTCAGATTGACTGTAAATAGGCATAGCTAAAACTTATCTCTTCTATCCTGTTCCTTGTTCTAACAATTTCCTTGTAATCAATGGTACACTCAAACCTTTCTCGAGTTTCAAATTCATTTTCAACTCTAACTTAATTTTTTGTCTTATAATTCATGGTAAGACTCTTGAACTGTATAAAACTTCATATTTAAATTTCAAGGTTTGTTTCTGCCTAAATATTGAATATTTGAGATACTCTTTGTTAATTAGTTATTAACTTTAACTATCTTTCTTTCTATAGAATACCTACAATTTACCTGTACGGTACCTATACGGAAATCCTCGTGAATGAAAACTATCTAATCTTCTACAAATCCAAACTTTATTTATGTTGGCAGGTAAAGTAGTGTGATTCATGGCATTTCAATAGGATCAATGTGGTAACTGTCTTTCATTTCTAATTTAAACTATTGTCCATTACAGATTCCCAAATAAACTGGATTCATCCTGAATCTTATTTTCTTTTTATCCTTTGACATAGTTTAATTAGTTATAGTTCAAATAAACCTTATAACATTCATCGTACAAAAAACTAGTAAGTCTAGGATTATTTCGTAATCTTGTTAGGATTTAGATATATTGAAAAAAATTGTACGTATATCATTGCATTGTCCGAATACATTAGGAGGTGAAATATGGGTTCGCTAAAGTGAAATATATTCATGTACAATAAATTAATTATAGTAGGTTGGTTATGTAAAATGTATATTGAGCATATGTTATGTATTTTAGTGATGCAATAAAGATTTATAATTAATTTGTCTAAGATGAAAGGTCCTGAAAAATTGATATTAATTTTATATTCACTGAGATCGCTGCATGTTCATCAATTTAAAAGTTTTTTATTTGGCAGAATAATAGGCACATCATAAATGTGGTCACATCATTAATTCAATGTCATGAAATTATTCAACTGAATGAATATGTTAAAACATTTAACTACACTTAAAATGAAATTCATAATTCATATTAAATTGTTTTAAAAAAGATCACAGCGTTGAGCCTCTTCCATCACACTCATATCTTTCTTATTAATCACACCTAAGTATATAAAATGCTTGAAACATTAAATATTTGATATTAAAACATGATATACAGTATAGTTTCTATATGCGATTCCTATATATATTTGTGTATTTGTTTATTTATGTATTTAAGATTGAGTAATAATATATTCAGGAGCATATTGAACAATTTACTTAGGACTTTAGTAACAGTTTATTTATTCAGTCTGTAAAAAGCTATAAAGGAAATGGAACAAGGCAACTCTTTAGGTCCCATGAATTTTGTTTGGTGTAGAAATTGTTGGGGAGGTTTTCAAGAAGATTTAAAGTTGATTAGGTGGCGTTTGACATACTAAAGAAAACTGTTAACTTTAGCTCTATAGATTAGAAACATTTCAGATACAGAGCTCATAATGGCTTTTGGAAGGAAAATTAGACATCTGTATATAGTTCTCTATTAGCTGAATTAGGAAGAGGACACACCCATATAGGTTTAAAAGATCCTTCTTCTGGCAGGGGGCCTTTATAAATATATTAAAAAATGAAAAATGAAAAAGGTCCGATTAAATCGGAAAATGGGGGCAAAAGTTTATGTTAATAAAGTGGGTGGAGATTGAGAGTAGTGAGGAAAAAGATGTTAGAGATTAAGTTAGTTCCCGACTCTAACGAGGAAGCCTCCCTCATTTTGACATCTTTGTCTTGATATTCAGTGGTGATGTGATTAACTAAGATTGATAGTTTGAGGAGATGTCCTGTGGCCTGGCATAAAACCTCTGATCTTTTCCTCATCTTGGGGTTACCGTTATAGTCTTCCTCTTTAATTTATTGTTTGAATTCGTAACATATTTACTTTGAATGTCCAATTGTACAATGTCTCTCATAAAAATTTCGAATAACTTGTCTGTCTAATGACATGCATGAATTTTATCAATAACATATATAGCTAATTATAATATGTTGTTTCATTCACCCTTGTAAGGTAAGGAATCCCTTGCAATCATGAGAAGTAATTAATATCTATTTTCGAATGGATAAACTTCACAGTAGTGTGAGGCTCGAACTATTGATGTGAATGAAATTAATTAAATGCCTTAAAGAAAGAAAGAAATTATCTAAAGAAAGAAGAAATAAACTAAATAAATGCATGAAATAAAATTATTAGACACCGATCATTCAAGACATATTTAGGAAACCTGAATTCTGAAATAGTATTGGGGTTGATTATTTATTATTTCTGTTCAAAAGAAGTTTATTTAATATAATTTATGCATTACCAAGAAGAAATTGTAAACCATTTGTGGAAGGAGAAAGCAACATGGCAGCCAACATTACTTATATTAGTGAGTGATAATTAAGGTGATCTCTAATAATCACAGATCAAAATAAAAGTGATATCAGAAGTTCTCATCATGACTATCATGTTGAGATCAACTCTGGTACTTTCTGACTTGAAATCACGGAATTTCTAAAGCTAAATTACTGTTCACACTAGTATTGAAGATGGCGGTTATGGAGACTAGAATTGTAGACTTAAATTCATTTACATTTTGAGCGGCTGAGCCCTTTGACAGTTTAATTTATTTTCAGAGTAATGAAACGTGAAGGGTATACGTGTGTGAGGTATGGATATTATTCAAGGAAATGATATCTTTTGTACGTGATTACCAGGAAAATTGTAAAAGTAATTCTGAGATTGCAAACTGTTCTACACAGTATCAAATCATCACTTTAAAATGTTTATAAAAACATAGATTTATGATGTGAAGAAAATAGCTCGAAAAAAGATCGTTGAAGTTCGCAACTCAAAACTTTTCCGTAGACAGGTAAATAGAATAATAAGAATATCATTTCTCGAATCTAATTAATGAAATAGTATTCGAAATATTTGACTTGTATCGATTTTTCTCTATATTATGTAGTTTGGCTCAACTTGCATAAAAGAAGAGTCCTATCTACCTGCCGTGACCAGGATTCGAACCTGGGTTATTGCGGCCACAACGCAATGTACTAACCACTATACGATCACGGCTACCGGACACATTAGAAGTTCCATATAATAATAAAATTATGTATACAGTATATATTTCATTTTGAGCTACAATTACAGGTATAGAACATATTTTTGGATTATTTCTTAACCTGAAAATATAGACTACTGGTAAAGCTCGTACAACGGACATTACATGTACCGGAAAAAGTGTCCTCTATGCCAATCAGCGTTCGCTGTAACGTTACATTATTATAGTTTAGTTGGGAGTTTAAACTTTGTAAGTTCTCTTGGACAGCATTTCATAGAAACGCTAATGAAGGTGAACAATTTCTCAGATTATTATTAATGGAAAATTTTAATATAATATTTAAATAATTACTTAACTATATAAAAGCACGAAATAACAAGGTAGGTATAACTGTCGTTTAAAGTACTATAAAATATGATTGGAATGGGTTTTATTTTTTAACTTCACTTACATATAGATATCAATGTACTACCTACATTCAAACTAATATATATAGAGCATAATTAGTAATAGGTTATTAAACTGAACACAAAATAAAAATAAATTATTTTATTTCCTGGTTGTTCTTTTTGGTATATGAATAAATAAAGTAGGAATAAATATATTAAAAATAAAGTATAAATAAATATATTGAAATATATTAGAATAGTTACACCTTTTTTCAATCTCTATTGAACTTTTCTAATCAAAGAAAATGTTGCGGAAAAGGGAAATAAAATCAAAATACTGAAATTTGAAAAACAATACATTAAGTGTTGATTGCAAATTGTAATAATAATAATTGTAATATAATCAATTTTTGACTAGATAGTTGGTAGACGATTGAAATATTTTATTAAACCATATAATTTAAAGAGTTCGTTGTAGCGAGCTGCAGTTCAACAGAACGGACATTCTTTTCCTTTGTAGTGTTCAAAGATCATCCGCTGTGAGATATTTACCTGTACTATTTTATATTAATAAGCTATTTTATTTTATAATACTATATTATTTCATTATGATCTTGGAGTCAAATTACAACACTGGAGTCAAATCACGGAGGTCAATTTACCAGGTGCCAAATCACAAGGTGGTCAAATTATACCAGGGGGTTGAATTACAAGTCATGCCAAAAATATATATAATACAAGGGACTTCAAAGAAGTTGAAAGAGAAGATAGTGACTTTATGAACAATGTTACAAACCGCAGCTTATTCGAAGTAGTTTATTCCTCTCTTGAATGGGAAGAGTTACTCAGAGCGAGATTTCGTTGAGAAGTTGATGCAGCTGAAGATGTTTGGGTATTGATTCATTATAGATATTTTCTTTGGCTTTGTATCTTGTTGTGAACATGATACTTTAGTAACTATATTCATCCCATGTGATTGATCTTTAAATATTTTCTTTATTTTACGATAATCGCTGGCTATTTGACTATAGCCAGATTGTGATAACTCACTCTACGGTTCAATATTTTTTCCTCTGATAAGTTATTTTATGACTGTTGTGAGATCCGAAAGAGAAGAAGGAAATTACTTATCGGTATGAGCATGATTCATTACAATTCCACTCCAATAATCATTTTATAATCAATCACTACAATATTCGATTTACTTATGAGTAAAATATTCCCTGTTTGTGTCTATACCAATTATTCCTAATTGGTGATTACTGAATTATTTGAGTTAAATTTTATTACTATGATTTTACACCTAGACATGCCTCCGTGGCGCAATTGGTTAGCGCGTTCGGCTGTTAACCGAAAGGTTGGTGGTTTGATCCCACCCGGGGGCGTATCTTTTGAATAAATAAGAAATAGGTTTAACCATCACACGTAATTGATCATAACTAGAGCCCGGACTTTTAGGACCTATAAAAAGGCATTTTAGGACTTCATGGCATTGTCCGGGCTCTAATCATAACAATACAGAAAGTTAATTACTGATATGTAAGGTTACAGATCCCTATAAGCTACTTCATGAACACTGGAACATTTCTAACGACCTGACGTAACACACTCTAGTTATTAACTGTGTCCCTTCAGAAGTTACTCCTGTGATGCAGATCAAATATCCTTTTACAGTGACGCTTTTGCAGCCGTGGTAAGTGATGGCAAGGTGATGCCTTTCAATTTTCTTGAAACTTAACAAGTATTTGAAGATTTTGAACAATTTTTTGCTGCCCTGGACTTCGTAGAAATTACGAAGCACTGAGCAAAACATACACTGACTTCCCGTAAGAAGTTTTTCCCTTTTTTGTCCCGAAGAACATTTGACCTAGTAGTTCTATAGATCTGAGTGAATGTTCTATAGATCTGAATGAATGCCCACTAATCTTAATTCTCTGAAGCCAGTATTTGAAGAGAAGATATTGTCTATTCGTATGATCACAAGATTGGTTTCATAGGTCTCCTCGAAGAAAATTTCTTTTGCTTCTCTCAATCGTACGGTTAATGTGCCTCATTTTTTATAGTACATATATATTTGTTCCTGCATGCATCTAGAAAAATTATTATTAGTAAACAATGAACTACCATGGCCTAGTTAACTATACGGCCCTACAGTCTGCTGTTCATGAACATATTAGAAGGGTAACTTTTCACAATTGAACTGCTTTGTTCTTACAGACATTTTTATATTAATTTCAAGTCTAATGTTAACTGTGCATTTTAAAGGTGGAAAATAGTATATTTTTAATGTAGAACCTTCTTATTCAAAACATTATAACTATAATATTTACTCGCACTTCATGATTATTTAACGAATTGCATGAGGGGTCTCATGTCTATACACCCGTTAATGCCATGGCAATGGCCTCTTCTATTTGTGATAATGAGTTGGGATCATCACCTCTTCATTTTCCTCTTCCATCCGTGAATGCAGCCACCGGTGCTTGTGTCCCTTTACGTCACATTACTTGGTAAGTGACTGCATTCACGTAATAACTTTTCTGCATCCTTGAGCATTTTCACCGACGATGGTAAGTAATTCTGTTCATGGAGCCACTTTGACGTCAGCGATATGACCTTTGGTTCCGAAATAGACATTAAACACAGTGCTAGGAAAATTCGTCCGCGGAAAATTCCTCCTTGGAAAATTCGTCCGCGGAAAATTCCTCCATGGAAAATTCGTTCGCGGAAATTTCGTCCACGGAAAATTCGTCCACGGAAAATTCGACCTCTGAAAATCCCTCCGTTTTCTTAAATTTGGAATAGAAAGAAGGACATTATTTATATATAAGAGATAATTACAGTCTCTTGATGTCTGATTAAATGAAAATATCACATATATTCAGCAGTTATAACTGTTGATGAAAAATACATTCTATGTTGCTAATATATTATGTAATCTATGATTAAAAATTAAAAAGAAAAAATTACTTAATCAAGTATTTAAATTGAATAGCTGGACATCTTCAACAAAGCAATATTTGTCAAAAAAAAATCGGTTTCATTCGGAGTGCATTGCAATACTAGCTTTATATTTGTTTGGCGATATCTCGATATTTTGACCTTTTACGCAGTGTGACATCTCTCTTTGTTTGAATTCTTTTAGTTTGGGTTAACTCTTCTTCTATTTCTTGAACATTCCAAAATTTATTGAATATAACTTGTTTTCGATGTGATTTCGTGTTCCCTGTTTTATTCCAATGTAAGTAGCTTCAAAGTAGTTAAAAAACTCAATTGACATCCTCACATAAATTTTCTTTAACGCCACAACATCTTCAGGTGTTAAGAACGCTAAGGCGCCAAACATTTTATCTTAAATTAATCTAATGAAATTTATTATATAGGGTAAGGAGGGGTATTGAGCCCAATCGGGGTTAAAGGCCCAAGCCGCTTTTCTCAGCAGTGAAAAATAAATTTGAGATTCTGAGACTATCATCGTGTGCAGCGTACTTATTTAAGTCAGTGAAGTTCAATTCATCGGGAGGGGAGGGCGTATCGGTGAGTTATCCGTACTTTAACATTTTTTCGCTATTTTTTGTACTTTTTGAATTTTATATGAAGTTTTCAATTCATTTTTATCATGACTTTATTTTACGATTATCATCAATACAGGTTACTATGTTATTAATACAGTTATTACCAGTATTTAACACTTTTCACATCTTCCTTAAGTTGATTTAGTAGTTAGTTATGGTGATATTCATTCGTTCGTAGCGGATGGGGTTGAGAGCCTACATAAGCGTTGGGGCTTTAAGCCCAGGTGGGCTCATAACCCCTTTGCTGGTTATTGTAAGTTTAATATAAAACTAACGTATGTTTATCCATTTCAGGTTTGTCAGTTAGAACAATGGTTAACTGGAAAGAACAACGAACGTCGCTCATTATTCTACGGATTATTTGAGAAAAGCACTCACGGACAAAGTAATGGAAAGTCTGTAAATTCAGTCAGAAAAACTTATAAAATTCCACATAAAACTTTAAGAAGGCATGTAGACTAGAAAGTGAAGAACCCAGGTGTATGTATGGGTCGGTATAAAACCGCCTTTGAGTCTACTGTAGAAAAAAATTCTAGACCAAGTAACATATATGTAGAAAATTTGAAAATCTCGTATCCATTTTCCAAGACCACAATTGGTCGCTGGTAAAGACTAGCTTAAAAGGTTTAAGAAAAGACACAGTTTAAGCGTCAGGGTACCACAAGCAACCAGTATGACGAGGCTCGTTTGTTTTAATAAGTCAAAGATAGACATCTTCTTTTCGATTTATAAAGAAATACTGGAAAAATTCGAGCTTCATCCTTCTACGATATGGAACATTGATGAAATGGGAGAAACAACGGTACAAAAACCAACGAAAGTCGTAACTGAAATAGGAAAGAAACAAGTAGGCAAAGTCATAAGTGGTGAGAGAGGGGATCGTTAGTAACCACTTTGTGTTGCATGAATGCTGTTGGGAATTTTATTCATCCGATGTTCATCTTCCCAAGGAAGAGAATGAGAGAAAGTTTTATGGACAGAGCTCATCCTCAATCCATTGGAGATGTCAGTGATAGCGGGTGGACAGATGGCAAATTATTTTTCAAATGGCTCCAACATTTTGTTACCATCACAAATTGTACCAAAGATTCCACACATCTCATCATTCATGATGGTCATCATAGCCACAAGAATTTAGAATATGTAAGTTTTTGTATAGATAATGGCATTGAAATGGTTACATTAACCCATCATTCTTCTCACAAATAACAGCCATACGATTGTTCTTATTTCAAATCTTTAAAAGCAGCATATCTGCTGATAACTGGATGTCATCAAATCCTGGTATAATATTGCCGGTGTCTTTGGTAAAGCCTACATAAGAACTGCATCAGCTGCAATAGCAATCTATGGTTTCAGAGTGACTGGTATTTGGCCATTTGATGACGGTATTTTCACTGCTGAATATTTTATAGCAGCTGATTTAACGGAAGAGGCTCAACCAGGTGAGTTTCAATCGGAGGAATTGAAACTGCAAGAGGCTCAAGTAGATGAGGCTCAACCGGAGGAAGCTCAAACAATGGATGCTCAACCGATGGGAGGCACAAGAAATGGAAGCTGAACCAGTAATTATTGTTCCTGATTTTCAGCTCGATACTAGTGTTCGTGAAGAAATACTAAAATTGTGTCCCACACCGAAAATAAGTGCAAAATTCAACATAAATATACAACTGAATACAATGTAATACTTTTTATCTTCTTTATATCCTTTTATAGACAAATTAATACATTTCGAGGTTAAGAGCCCATGATGGGCTGAATGCCTCATGCTATTGGGCCCATTACCTCGTACCATGGGGCTTTGAGCCCTTTCGACCATTTCCAGAAAAATGGCTCTAATTTTTTTTGTATCAATAGTACGAGAAAATGGTTTCATAGAATAATTCTAAAATGTCTTGGGAATCATTATATGAAAAAAGAATATCATACCTATTAAAATTACGCCTACAATATGACTTTGAAATTTGGGGTGGGCGGGCTGCCCCTCCTTACCCTATCTACCAATGTTAATGTTTTTTTTTTCAATTAAAATGGATGCAATAAAGTAGATTAACTATGTACTATCACCTACATACATTGAATTACCTTATAGGCTTATACCAAAACAGATATCATAACATTTTTTTCCATTTAAATTAATATTTGGCGGTTAATGGACGAATTTTCCGTGGACGAATTTTCCGGTCACGATTAAACACTTACTAAATTAAATTATTAATAACAAATTATTACCTTTTAACTCCTGTAAACTGTTGTGCACGATAATAATTATCTAACTTGTATGATCAATGAAGAAAACTAGCAAGTTAACGGGAAGGAGAAGTTCGATAGATGATTGACTTCAAATGCACAGAGTTTGCAGCTCAACGCATTTTATAGGTCTTTTCAACTCTAATTTTTTCTCTATTCATTAGAACTGAGGTCACTGATTAGAAGACTGCAAACCATTTCAAATTTGGTTCTACAGTTTTATTATAATATGTTATTTAAGATTTTTCCCGTTCTTTCTTCCACCCTCTGAATTGCAAACAAAGAAAAAGGATCCATTAAATGAATCTTGAAAAATTCAATACTATAATAAAGCTTTTAGATATTTTATAAATGGCTACCTATACCGGTATCTAAATACCATTACCCTAAAAAAAGCAATAGGTACCTAAAAGTGAACCAATTACGCCTAATTACCATTAAATTTACGATTCGATTTACGAATTCGAACATAAAACATAAGTCCTATCCACTTGCCGTGACCAGGATTCGAACCTGGGTTATTGCGGCCACAACGCAATGTACTAACCACTATACGATCACGGCTACTACACCCTTGCTGGATCAGTATTGTAAAAAAATTACTCACATATTTTTTACTTCACCTGCAACTGTCAAATTAAATAGTCATCCTAATATTCAAACAATGTAGTGAACTGATTTTTCATATTGCAACCTATATCATACTAAATCCACTCTGAATGAAATGTTTTTAGCGAATAAAATTAGAATTTCAAAAGTGTATTAAAAGGAACAATAACCATTTGGACAAACTTTTTCTCTAATGTTGATAAATCGATAGAGGGACATTGATAATGGAATAAGATATGGTTATTTTATTTTTTAAATCCTATTTAAAAAAAATTAATTTGAAGTCTATTTTAATCAATATGTTCTATCTGTGACATCAGAAAAAATAAGGGATTTTAGAAGTAGATGGTGGTGGCTCTATGACAAAGCTACCAACCGCAGCTTTTATTTATATTGATACAACTGAAGATGTTTGAAAGAATTCAATGTAGGTCTTCAGTTTGGTTATTGCGTATTGTTTTGAACCAACAGGATACACCTATTGTATTGGTGACTATCGCGTTCAAGCGTAGAGGGATAAATCATACAAGTACTTTTTCGTCTTAATTCCTCTGAATACTATAAATGTGAATTCGTAAGAGATTCATTCAATCAAAATTTGTTTATAAATGAACATATCTATATAATAGGCTTTATGCTGAAATAATTAAACAAGATAACAATACAGATGAATAATAATTTGCAACAAGACTAAATTAATAAATACATAGTGCCGGGTGACTCATGAAAAACTGGTCGAAAGTAAATGCTTATAACTCAAAAACTAATTGATGTAGAAAGATGATACAAAAATCACATGAAAAAATGTATTCTCAAGATTTTGTTGATATCAAAGATATTAAAAATTATCGAATGAGGGATACAGATATCTCAATTAAACATAATGGATATTTCGTCAACGCATTTTAAACAACCCTCATGAATCATTATGCAACTAACTATTGAATAGCGTTTTGTTTTACCTTTCTACATTAATTAGTTTTGAAGTTGTGAGCATTTACTTTCGACCAGTTTTTTATTGGTCACCCGGTATAATAAATGTGGACATATTTCACCACAACAGTGACAATATAAAAAATATACTAAGAGATTATAAGTTTTTTCTATGTTATATGATCATCGATGGCTATTTGACTAAGCCAGGGTGTTTTACAGGGATATTCTTTTTCTGTGCTACGTTTTGTGGATACGGAAAAAAGTAAATTGTTGATTGGTACGAACATCAGTTATGGTTCTTAAAGGTTCTCGGCCTCCAATTAAATGTGTTCTTATGCTAACTCCATTTATATATTTTTTTGTTAAAGATTTTTTAATCAATAAACTACAATATCTGAGTAAAATATTCACTAGTCTTAATTGGTGACTAATTATTTTATCAAATGAGAGTTGTCAGGCCTCCGTGGCGCAATTGGTTAGCGCGTTCGGCTGTTAACCGAAAGGTTGGTGGTTCGAGCCCACCCGGGGGCGTAGCTTTTAAATAATTTAAGAAATAGGTCTAACCATCATAATTGATCATAAAATCACTGAATGATATGTGTTGACAAAAAACCTTCATTCAGAAGGTTTGCTCAATATCCTCAATTAAATTAAGATTAGATTAGGGCGCCTCTCTGTGGAAAAATAACAGTTAAAATAAACACGTACGATACGGTGGATAGATTCGTATCCCCGGAGATAGAAATATAGTGAAACTAGATTACGTTCACTCAGTAGACTGCATACCTTCGCCGCTTATTAATAATATTGATCTCAACCTTTGACCCGTTCGCTTCCAAAATCTAACAAATTGGTTCCAATCGTCCCCTCAAGTTTCATTCAATATGGTTAAATACTTTTCAGTTATAAATGATCTTTGACCTTATCGGTCACAAAATTTACCAAATCGTTCATAGATTTAACCAATCGTCTCACCAAATTTCAGGCGATTAGGTTGGAATTTAAGTTATAAATGATCTTGACCTTTGATCGGATCACTCCCAAAATTCTATCAATCGTCCCACCAAATGTCAAGCAATTTGATCTAAGACGTTTTGAAATATATGAATAACAATATTGTAGTGGGTGGTAACTACACAAAGTAAATAACCCGGTAGTTTAGGAGTTAGTAATTTAGATAGATTAATTAATATAGCTATTTGTCACTATTTAAATAATAAGTAGGATATACTATACGAATAGGAAAGGCATCAGGATATAAAAAGTTTAGTGTAAAGATTATGTATTGGTAGACAACAAACACCAGGCTGAAATGTATAACAAAATGCATGAATAATTGTACCAATATCGAGGCATTTTCTAAGACTTATATAGGCAATAGTACACACGTACTCTGGTATTAGACTATACGTGTATTTCTTTTTAATAATTATTACTATTGCACTTCTAGTATATTCCAAGTCTCTGTAAATATGCGAATATATTAATAATATATATAATGCAAAAATGAGCGAATGTATATTACAATGTTACCTAATTGCACAACTTAATTAACAATCTCATAATCTATTGACACAGAGCTCCGTGAAGTATTTTCCAGTTTTTCAATTCAGTTTTTTAAGACATATCACCTACACAGGTGTTCTCGATTCATCAGTCCTATTACAATATGACAAATAGAAAAATAATTCAATAAATAAATGAATGCCGCCTGAAATATAACCTTCCGTAACATGTAAATATTTTTAAAAATTCATGTTTCTAACATCTCATAAAAAAATTAATATGAAGCCGAATGACAGGATTGGGTTTCATCGAAAGAGCAAGTGGAGACAGCGGCAAATTGTGTAAAATGTATCAGGCCGATACAGACTTCTCCACTTCGGCCTCAAGTTGTAAAACCACAGGACAGCAGAGGTTCTAAGAAAATTTGGTCTAGGAATATTCGGTCTCGTTATCTTCGCAAATTTGCGTGAGGTCATATTTTACCTGGCCTTTATTTAGTTATCTATTGATTTATCATCTTGTTATTTGCATAACTCAAAAAGTCTTGAACCAAATTACCTAAAATTTAGTGAAACGATTGGTTAATATGCAGGAACCATTTTGTTAAATTTTGAAGCGATCAGGTAAAAGGTGAAGGTCATTTATAATTTAACTAAATTATCTGAAATTTGATGGGACGATTGGACAATGTGCAGGAACCATCTGGTAGAATTTTGGGTGCGATCCGGTCAAAGGTCAAGGTCATTTATAACTCAAAAAGTATTGAACCATATTGCATGAAAATTGGTGGGTCGATTTGTCATTATCCAGTCTGCAGTCACAAATTTATTAGATTTTTGGAGAGAACGGGTCAAAGCGGCGGCGAAAGTAGAGGAAGATGAATATCAATGGGACACTGGGAACAATGGGACATGCCCAATAACTTTTTTATTTGAGGGTAATTTTTAACAAATTCTTAGTGGTAAATTAGGCATACTTCAGTGCATTTACTCGCATTGCATTCAGCGGTTGGGGTGCAGTCAGCTCTGATTAAAAGCGAAAACATGTTTTAGAGGTGGCAAAACTAAATATTTGTACTTTGTTTCAATTGTTATAAATTTGTTAATTAAACATATTAATTATACTTACGGCATTTTTCCACTATATTAAACAATATGTAAAATATGATCATAAGAAAGGATTGTCTTTTATACTTTTGTAGTTGAGCTGCTATACTCATATGTTTTCAAAATGGCGTTATGTGATTATTGGGACAGCAAATTTGGTGAACAATGGGACAGTCACATATTGTCAACCAAACTGTCTAGTTACTTCATATGAATCAATAAATATCTATTTTTGATACAATAACGTGAACTGTAGCTTCAGGGCTTCTTGTAGAAACAGAACTTCCAGCTGAAGCGGGACCTTCGACCATGTTCAACGGTTTTAGCAATCTGAGGTCATCACAAAGCACTGCATATAAAACAAATTTCTCATAATGAAATAAAAAGACGCAGCATGATTGATCCGGATACACCAGAGAAAGAAGAGCTCATTGACGGTGCCAGAAAAAAGATAAGGCCTTCGAAATCACTTCATAAAGTATCCGAAAATGGGCATGTAAACTCTTGTTCTTGGTCTGGTACAGAACTCTTAATCTAACTGATCCATTCATTTGAAGAAGTGGACGAAGATATGCTCACTTGATGAAATGAAATCAAGTGAGAAGGAAATGAAGGTTTATGTTCTTGTCGAGTTTTATGAGACTTCTAAAACGTATTCTGTTGGTGCAATTTACTAAACCAAAGGATGAAAAAGATGAATATGAAATATTGATGTAAGGCGAAGATTCAAGTACAATGAGTCTCATTTTTCAAATGTTCCTGATATGGAATCGGTGAAGCTAGAGGTCATTAAACTGATATTGCATGAACCAACTAAGTGTGGGACAACATAAAAAGAAAATTCGAACTTGAAATTCGACTATAATCTCAACAATATAATAGTTAAATGAACTGTTTCATCGTTCACCAGGGTATGTCCCATATTGTTCACCAGTGCTGGTATACAATGGGACAATTTTTTTTTCTATTCAACAGAAAATGTGATAGCGTTCTAGTTAGTTTCATTTTATAAAGGAATATCTATATTACGTATGTTTTTTGTTGTTGTTCATATTTTGCTCATAGTAAATGAAATATCTATCTTTTGTTGTTTTTTGTCCCATTGATGACCACCTTCTCCTATGCGTTCTACCGAGTGCACGTAATCTAGTTTCATGATGATTTTATTAAAGAATAGTAATAAAGTTGAAATTATGAATATTAAAAAGGTTAGTCTATTTATTAAAAGCGGATAACATCATTAACTGTTGTAAAAGGATACGTAACATTAGTAATTTGACATTTATTAAACATGAGATTTGAGCGGAATTTGCGGTCTCGAAACATTCGGTCTGAGGTATAAAAAAAACTGATTAGTTAGATGAATGAGGGGAGTGCCGCCTCCGAACCCCCCTGCCAGGTCATTAAACAATCATGATTGTGCAGTACAACCAACTAGCGGATACAACAAATTATATAACGACATTTATAATTCCGACAGACCGAATTTTTCGGCCACCGACGGCAGCGGTGACCGTACAGAGAGCAGCGGCAAATGACGTGATAAATGCATTGAGCCATTGCAGTTGAGTCTGCATTGATCACTGGAAATATATATATACGGTTTTATATTAACCGAATAATTAACAATTGAAATAAAAGTTGAATAATAACTATCATATTCGTTTTCCTATATCATCGATAATATGAAACTGTCCGATAACTCAGAACTTTACCCAATAGTTTCAACAAAATTGTGGCCATTCATATTCCACCCCCGAAAATGTAAATTTGAATTCAGTTTGTTTGTTTTTAAATTGTTTATTTATGGTATTAGCAGGGCAGGTTTCGCTTTTATTACCAAATTACGACTCAGTTTAATTACCACACTGGTAACAAGCGATATACAGGGTGGGTCAAAAAAAGCGGAACCCAACTTTGATTTGATATATCTCAGAAACTACTAACGTTATGAATTTTCTGAAATGACCATTGTGTTTGTCTACCTTTTTTACATATATGCTAAAAAATTCAAAACTGCAGTGATTATAGTAAGTGGCGTCAAAAGTATGCTTCCGCACAAACAGAAAAATTGACTAAAAATTATTTTTTAAAGGAAAATACCTGACACAACAATCCTACACCAGAAATCATCAATAAACCATTATTAAATAAATATTTAGTCTTTATTCCTTCCTTATTTTCTACAAATGTCCTCCATTTCTTGACATAATTCAATCCTTGTTCTCATTGCTGCCATAACTCTTTTAATTAATGCAGAGTTTTCTTAGAGAAATTTCACTTCAATTTTGATTCTCTAATTCAAGTCGCCTATGTTCACAGGCAGAGTTAAGTACTCTTTACTCTTCAAGGTCCAAATAGGAAAAAAATCACCTGGTGTCTTGTCCAGTGATCTTGGGGGCCATTCATTTGCATAGATAAGTACAATAATGCAATTGTTGAACACATCAGTTAGCAAATGTCGCACAGCGATCGCTATGGCATGCAACGAGAACAACGACACCGCTGGGACACACCGCCACCACGTGTAGGCTCTCTTCTCGCGGTATGACGTTTAAACACCACATTAATGACACCAACAACAGAGCCAAAATTATACTTAACGTCATGCGCGCCCTCACTCACACTACTTACGGACACTCCAAGGAAGACACAACAACACTATACAAACAGTTCATAAGACCCATCCTCACATACGTGCACAAAAGCTTGGTCACCTGATACAGCCAACACAAAACACTGCCCTCCGGATTGCCACCGGCTGCACACAAACAACACCCACAACAACACACCTCCACGAGGAGACACGAGTCCTTCCGCTCCCTACACACATGGATATGAGGGGTACACACTTCTACACCTCCACACTAAGCCTTTCTCATCCATTACACTACATGCAAATTGAGCTAAGGACTCCACGAAACATACACCAGCCACACACTACAGAAACATCTTTAATACACCCCCAGAAACTCCACCCAACACTTCACTACAAAAACATATACACACCACACTCACAGAAAGAGCTATTTCCTCCTTCCCACCTAACTCCCTTCTAGGAGTTAGGCCTCCCCCTATCGACTCCAGTGAGGTTCACCTCTCGCGTCGTGACAGGGTAACCCTGTCACGTCTCTGATGTGGACATCACCCTTCTCTCCCTTCTTACAAACACAGAATTGGGAGGGCGCAATCGGATCTGTGTGAGTACTGCTCCACGGATCCGGGGACAATCTCCCACATTCTCACACAATGTCCAATACTACAACAACAACAAGGATTGAATTATATAATAGATAATTATGGAAGAAATGGAGGATATGTGGAGGGATTTGATAGATAGTAAATATAGATTAAATCTATATTATGTAATGGGTTGTTAATGATATAATATAAATATAAAGGATTATCGTGTTTTTCTGTAATTAAAAACAATCTTCGTAACTTTATGTTTGTGCACAAGCATATACTTTTGACACCACTTACTATAATCACTGTAGCATCAATATTGATGTATGAATAATTTTGAATTTTTCACCATTTATATAAAAATAGTAGACCAACACAACGATAATTTTAGAAAAATCATAACATTAGCAGTTTCTGAGATATATCAAATCAAAGTTGGGTTCAGGTTTCTTTGACCCACCCTGTATAATTGTAAAGAGTCACTGTAATGATGTACTCTCAGAGAAAAGTCACTGTGATGATGTACTATCAGAGAAAAGAGTCACTGTGATGATGTACTATCAGAGAAAAGAGTCACTGTGATGATGTACTATCAGAGAAAAGAGTCACTGTGATGATGTGCTATCAGAGAAAAGAGTCACTGTGATGATGTGCTATCAGAGAAAAGAGTCACTGTGATGATGTGCTATCAGAGAAAAGTCACTGTGCTGATGTACTATCAGAGAAAAGAGTCACTGTGATGATGTACTATCAGAGAAAAGAGTCACTGTGATGATGTACTATCAGAGAAAAGAGTCACTGTGATGATGTACTATCAGAGAAAAGAGTCACTGTGATGATGTGCTATCAGAGAAAAGAGTCACTGTGATGATGTACTATCAGAGAAAAGAGTCACTGTGATGATGTACTATCAGAGAAAAGAGTCACTGTGATGAT
>CANNZV010004657.1:20692-37667 GCA_947561585.1 Caprella mutica
AACAAGCACAGAGATAGAAGGGATTATAGGAGTGATGGACCAATTAATCGGAATCGTATCGGAATAATCGTGTTTTTTCAAGGTATCGGGAATCGGGGAACCAAAATTTTAGTGCGATTCCAATACCTAAAACGATTATTTGTGTATTATATGTAACATGGTAATACGTATATATGTCCTGTAAAACTTAAAATGAAGTGTATGTATTTTTAGATGAGATCAAACACAATACTCCCTAATAAGTAAGTAACTAGTTGAATAATATCTTATACTGTAATTTCAATTAAATTAAATATATTCCAGACTTCCTTTTATCATTTAAATCAATGAGGCTAATGCTTCTAATAATTTTGCTGCAAACTTCAAGAAATTTGAAGGCATATTTATAGCTGGTTTTAAAGATTTTCATAATCAAAACACTTTAAAACCAATTTTACTTCCGACTTGCTAATTTTCAGTCAGAAGAAAAAGAATGTAGCTACACCGTTTGTTTTAAATGCCAACTGGGTAGGTATCATCAATTCACTATTAAATATAACTGTAGAGGTACAAAATTGGAGAAACAAATTGCAATTGTTGCACTAAGAAAATATTAACTTTAAAGCATATACTGTATAATAAAAGAAAAATATATACTGAACTAAATTATATGCAGTTTGCAGATTAGTGATCATAAACCTTAGTTCTACAATATTATTTAATAAACTCAGTTTTTTTCTGGGGCCTGGAGAGAGCCTTTAATGATTACAAAATGAAATGAATACTAATGTGTTAAAACAGTTTCACTAAAACCGTTAT
Source organism: Caprella mutica (assembly GCA_947561585.1). NCBI lineage: Eukaryota > Metazoa > Arthropoda > Malacostraca > Amphipoda > Caprellidae > Caprella > Caprella mutica. Next base: position 21,491 of record CANNZV010004657.1, read on the forward strand.
GGCTTTACAATACAAGTTTCAGCCTACTTTTGAACACTACTAATTAAAAATTAATTAATAGAATTTTTAATATATTGAAGAATTAATTTAAACCTTGGTGAGGTACCATTAGGTAGCTAAATAACTAACCCAATAAAAATATAATCAGGTATCGGGAATCATATCGAGAATCGCATCGGGAATCGGTATATTAGGATAGAATCAGAATTGTATCAAAATCGTTGAAAATCTTGGTATCGTCCCATCACTAGATTAAAGCGTCAGACCGGGTGGCCTTGCGCACTTCAACATTCCGGGTGAAGTTGCGCATCGGTAATTGACGGCGATTGCGTGAAAATATTTCAAATCTGACAACACCATTGGAAAGAGCAGCTCTTAAACCCCCTAGTCCATAAATTTCACGAAAATCGTAAGAGATTGAGTATAGATACTAAGTGTTCAAACTGAGACCTATGTTTTTCATAGCAAAATAATTATTTTGGAATAGAATCGAATCTCCGCGAACTATGCTGTAGTGTTGATAATTATGCTCCAATTTGATTGCAATTTACGTTGGATACGCATAATTTACTGCAGATTAACGTCATGTAAGATGATTTTAATAATAATTATAAATTATTGAGATATAACCAATATACTAGATGCGCAAGAACACCCTGGGAATAAGTTAATTCACGGGTGGACTATGAATAAACCTATGATATTCATCCCTGATACTCCTATATCATGGCAATTGCACAGCAGCCTCACGGCAATTGCACAGCAGCCTCACGGCAATTGCACAGCAGACTCACGGCAACTGCACAGCCGACTCACGGCAATTCTACAGCAGCCTCACGGCAATTCTACAGCAGCCTCACGGCAATTCCACAGCAGCCTCACGGCAATTCCACAGCAGCCTCACGGCAATTCCACAGCAGACTCACGGCAATTCCACAGCAGCCTCACGGCAATTCCACAGCAGACTCACGGCAATTCCACAGCAGACTCACGGCAATTCCACAGCAGACTCACGGCAATTCCACAGCAGACTCACGGCAATTCCACAGCAGACTCACGGCAATTGCACAGCAGATTGGGGCAGATTCACGGCAGTTGCATAGCATATCGGGGTTAGATTTTCTGTGCACAGTTTACACATAGGGTGAACTTGCGCACTGCGCAGTTTCACAATAGGTGCATCTGCGCGGTGCGCGAGTACACCTGGTAATTGTGCAAAATTCACCCGGTTTATCCCCACGATCTTTGCGCACAGTTTTTCGAGGATAACTTTTTTTCTATTGAACTTAAAGAGTTGAAACTTAGTGTGCACCTAGGTCTACCCTCAATCTATCTGCACACAAAAAATCAGATTGCTGACTTCTCTTGTTTTTTCGTAAATTCAAAGTATGTGGAAAATGTGCAAAGCCACCCGGTCCGACACTATTGGTCGAATTATTGGTACATGTAGAGTTTGTGAAAATACACATGTTATTTTGACTTGTTTCAGTATGTTTAACCTTAGATGTTTTGCACACTGCAGATATGTGAGTTCCACTGTTACACAAGCCACATGTATAAATTAGTCCAGTTTTATTACCAGGACAATCTGATCTATTGTGTTTACCACTACATGCATCATAGAGACCAAGTTTTTTCAATCTTTTAATTCTGGCATCAGCATTAGGGTACAATTTACACTTAATTATAGAGTTATTTTCCATACACATTTTGCAGGGTTTGAATGAACATGATTTACCAGAATTTTTATCATTTGTTTGATTATAAAAATTATGCAAAGAAGAAATTGGGCTTTTTCTAACTTCTGGTGTAAAGCTTGTCTTCATTGATGGAGATTTAGTTAGATTTCCTTGAGACTTATTTAGTGTAGATTAATACGATTGTTAGCCAAAACAGCTAATGTGAGTCCCAGAACAATGAGAAGAGTTGTCAAAGAAGACCTAAAGATGTCCTCTTTCACCCTCCAAAAGAGACAGACTCTGTCAGAAGCTGTAAAGAAAAAGAGATTGGAGAGAAGCAAAGCACTTCTGAGAGAATTGAAGTCTGGCATGGCTGGTGAAATTGTTTGGTCTGACGAAAAAAATTTCAAAGTGGAAATGGCTCACAAACGGAGGAATGACAGAATAATTGGTAAAAGTGCAAAAGACATCCCATACAACAAAAAAAACTGTCCACAGAACCATGAAACCTGCTTCAGTAATGGTCTGGGCCGCCGTTTCAGAAACTTGGAGATCTCCTTTAATTTTTGTGGAACAAGGCGCCAAAATCAATGCTAAATGTTACATTGAGAATATTTTGACGCCAATGTTGGAGTCAGCTAAGGATCACTTCGGTAATGACACTCTATGGACATTTCAGCAAGACGGCGCAACTTCACATACTGCAAATGTCACTCAAAACTGGTGCCATGACCATCTTCCACGGTTTTGGTCCAAAGAAATGTGGCCTCCCTGCTCCCCAGATGTTAATCATATGGACTTTTCGGTATGGTCCATTCTTGAATCAAAGGCCTGTGGTAAATTCCATCGCAGTGTGGATGATTTAAAGTGTTCGCTCCAGATATCTTGGAAGGAAATTTCACAAGAACAGTTGCGTGCCGCAGTAGGAGGAGTTCGGAGGAGATTTGAGGCTGTTATTAAAAACAAGGGGGGACATTTTGAATAAATTTATGATTTTTGAATTCTTAAAACCCTAATGTAATAATACATAACTGTAAATTATTAAATATATTTTTCGTTGGATTATAATATGCACTTTCATTTGCTTCCAAACTTACGCCCCACCCTGTATATGCAGCATAGTAACAAATAGTTTGCTATAGTTTAATTTAAATATTACTATTTCATTTACATTTCAAATCATAACATTTATGTTATTATGTTAGGATATTAATTATCCTCTCTAGCAGTCATATTTTTTATCTATAATTATCAAACTTTCACCAAAAAGAAAATCAGCTTTTGAAGGTGAATATGTCTAAATGAATAACTTAAAAACGTTTTTTGGTTGCTAAGGAGTGATATAACAATCATCTTATATGTTGATTTCTTGTTTTTTTGGTATCTTTTCCCTTAGAAAACTGAAAACAGCAAAATTATGATCATACCTGCAAACTATGTGATTGGTAAGTGCAGCTCATACTGTATCCAAATTAAACAAGGTTATTAGTATGTTTTCTAATGTCAGTAAATCAAATTCCTAGAGTACGAGTCACTCATGAGAGCTTATCAAAGACCAATTAAAGTATTTTGATCCTTTTATGTCATCAAAGCAACACATTGTTAATACAAATAAGTAGTTAGTACATTGTTGGTAACTAGTGAAACCTGTCTACCAAAAGTCAAGACTGCAGAACATGGTATAGTGTTAGCCTGTTAGGTAACAGTTAGCACAGAAATCCTCTAATTTAACAAAAAGAAAATCTAGGACTGTTCAGGCAAATTTATGTTAGTTTATGCATCTAATTGTTACATTTAATAGAGCTAACAAAATTTATATCATTCAAACGCCCAACAATCGACTGATGGTTGACTTATTAAATATATAAAAAAAGTAGTTTTCCAGTAAAAACAAAACAATTAATTAAATACATAAGCAAAGAAAACCTGTAACATTCGAATGCGCATAAATCGATCGATGTAGCGCTATCTATTGATATACGCGATCAAATGTGCCAATTTGATGTACAAACAAAAAAATCATATCATTTGAACGTGCAGAAATCGATCGATGGTAGCGCTATCGATTAATATACGCGATCAAATGTGCCAATTTGATGAACAAACTAAAAAAAATCATATCATTCGAACGCGCAAAATTCGATCGATGGTTGCGCTACTGATTGATATACGCAATCAAATGTGCCAATTTGATGTAAATACTAAAAAAAATTATATCATTCGAACGCGCAGGAATCGATCGATGGTTGCGCAAACTATTGATCAACAGATTGCGCAGTGAAATCGGTCGATATTGCAGATCACTCAAACGCGCGTGACACTATCATATACTTCTTGAAGAGCACTTTTGAATTAATTCTTAATCAAGTAACTAGTTTCCAATAGTTTTAACTTTTATAGAGAACGAAATGAATATCTCAAAACTCTTTGAAAGTCTCATCAGACTGCTTAAGATGTAAGATAATAACCACAGAACATTGAATAAGAAGAAGCTCAGATCGAACGTGTACACAGTCGTAAAAATTTCAACCAATCACGTCCATTGATTGCTGACGTCACTATAAACACTCTCTCGAAAACAGTTTGAGCGTGCATTCTCTACCTCAGCTCATTATCTTTGCTGGGAGTCATATCTTTCTACCAAATCATGTACACGATTATCTATATTCTATAACCCAGCTACTAAGCAATAATAAACTAATCTTCTTTGCAACAAACACAAACTGACACCATTTCGGTTGTAATACGCATTCAAAATACGGACTCAAACATAACTAGTGAAAAGAAGCCTCTGATTTGCTGAGTGGCTCTAGTTTAAGTGACATCACTGTAAGTTCCCAAGTAATAAAGCATGTCCAAACTCGCCATTTTAATGGCGAGTTTGTGACAGTTATTTTTAGCCCTTCAATTGCAAATGGCGAGTTTTATCTATATTTCTCCTTTGCTACAATGTTATTTTGGAGAGAATTAATGATAATTTGATCATTTGGAGAGAATTTGTTGAAATTTGGAGAGAGCTGGAGAGACAAATGGCAAGTTTATGAGACATACTATTTTACTTGACTGTAAACGGCACTCAAGAGTAATATAATGGGATCTACACTTCTTCTATTCAATGTTATGTGATAATAACACTTTCACCAATCACCACCACATGTGGTACACAGCTAACTTGCTCATCAGGATCATGTTCCCAGTCTGCAGAATATGGGACATTTTTAACATTTTCTGTGCGAACAATCCTTAATTTCCTCCTATATTTACATGTATTTTACTGAGAACATGAACCAAAATAGAGGATTTCTTGGAGAACACTTTATCAGTTCCTGCAGTCTGGTCATGTACCACCAGTGGTACACGAGATAGCTTTTTTGTAATTTTTTAAATTTAATTTTCTCCAACATATATTGAATATATACTTAATAAGGCTACTGTTAGAAAAAAGTAAGGATTAAAAATTGAAATGTATAATTTTTAAAAATATTACATATTTATGACTAGAACTAGTATCAGAAAAATGTGTTAAAAAACAAATAAAATAACTGTCAATGTATGCAAATAAAACAAAGATGCTGGTTCGACATTACAGTCATTTCTCGAGTTTCCGTGAAAGTGATATTTCAGTCCAATGCTTATAGGGAAAAATTGAAGGTTATTCCCATTATTCCTCAGAATTTAAACTTATATTTATCATGACCTTCTTTTTGCATAGTAAAGTAGCTTCCTATGATAATTCTCCAGACTGCAAGAACTGGTAAAGTGTTCTCCAAGAATTCCTCTATTTTGGCTTCTGTTCTCAGTAAAATACATGTAAGCATAGGAGGAAATTAAGGATTATTCACACAGAAAATGTTAAAAATGTCCCATATTCTGCAGACTGGATAATTCTATGGTAATTTTACCTTATTTATACTACCTAGATCATTTTTATTTACTTGTGGTGTTATTTCAGATATTTGAAAAAATGTATAATATTGTTGTTTCTTGTAGAATTCATAATTGTAGTAAAAAAGTTATCTGCTGTTTCTCAAAGTAGAACTTTGTTTATGCAGTGAGCATTTTGCTGAAGTATCCACCATGTCCATCTAATAGCTACCTATGTAATATCTATAGCTAGTTGTTAGATTAAATCATTAAAAGTGCTGATTCTTCTCTTTCAAACTTCTCATCAACTCTCTACCTAGATAAAGGTTAGTTTAATTAGATCTCTGCTTTTATAGTGTGTCAGTCTGACTCAGTCACCAATTTTCTCTATCATGTGGATGTGGTGAGAATTTGGTTCAACCAATTTACCTATCAAATTGCAAACTACTAAATTTTATTTGCAAATCCTTTACTGAGTTCTGTTGTCATTTCTCAGGCAGCTACTTCCTCCTATTCAATTATTCAGTTGCTAACTAATCTCACTCCTAGTCCAGCTGTTTAGTTCCTGCCAGTCCATCTCCTGATCAAACTACAGTGATGTGTATCTATTTCAAATTATTTATGCGTAATTTTATTTCCATTAAAACTTTGCTTGGAGATCAGGGGTTCGATCGGTGTATAGAATCACCGAAACGGACCGATTGAGGACCAAAACGGACCGATTGTGGTCCAAAACGGACAGATTGGTGACCAACTCCAAGCCGGATCTAATCGGGCCGAAAAAATTTTGAGTGGAGGGGCCCTTTGAAATATTTTTTGAAGAATAATTTCCGGCTTATAGGATATGAGCATTCAAAGTAGCTATTGTCTTTTTTTTTCAACATAAGTAGGTAGCTATTATCAGTTAAATAACTCATTCTAAATATTATTATTTTTCTCCAATGTATAGTACTAACTATTTAAGTGTTTTTATGAACTACTTAGCTCCGTTTCGTCCCGATTAGATCCGGCTTGGTCCCCATTCGGTCCGTTTTGGACCCAAATCTGTCAGTTTTGGACCACAATTGGTCCGTTTCCGTCCGTCTGGGTCCGTTTCGATGATTCTATGTACACGGGGTTCGATTATCAGACAAGGCTTTTGAAATCCATGTCTATCTCCTTCTCATTGTCCTGAGGCTATCTTTCGGTAGGCAATCTTTTTCGTTCTTTAAGAAGATAAGCTTTTGTTTAGTTTGGTGTTCTTTTTCTTCAGCTTTTTTTTTATATCTTTCTTCATCTTCTTCTTCTTTCTCCTTCTGCCTTGCTATATCCATGGGTAAGCAGATTAATTATGTAGGCCACTTTTCCATTGATTTCTTCTCTTTCTCTCCATGTGCTTGATTGTGTTACCATTGGTAGCTAAGTAGTCAATCTAGTACATGGAGTGTACTTTCACTGTCCCTTTTTCCAAAATGCTTTCTTCTCTTCATGACTTTTTGGATCACTACAATTTTCCAGCAATTAAAATTGAAGAATTTTTATTATTATTAACTATTGTTAAACATGCTAGCTAATTGAATTTGAGATAATGAATTACAGGCAGGCCTCACTCTAAAGGTCTCCTCCAAGCATATATTTTTATTGCTTTATTCAACAAGGCTAATGTTTCTTATCATTTTGCTGCAAACTGCATCGAATTTGGTTGCACATTTTTAATTTTATATGCTTTTAGAGATTTTTATAATCAAAACTCTACAAAACCTATTTTACTTCAGACTTACTAATTTAAGAAATTTTCAACCTGAAGAAAAAGAATGTACACCATTTGTTTTGATTGTCAACTAGGTATCAAGTTTAATAAATCCATTCAATATTCGTGTAAAGGTATAAAATTGAATGAACTCATAATAGAAACGTTTCTATACTTTAAGAAACAATTAATAACTGAAATAATTTAAATAAAGGCCGAAAACGCATGGTTTGTTCAGAAAATTCAAATTTGTAATCAAAACAAAGAGTGTACAATCTTCACACTGAATTAATTAAAAGGTAGTTTATTTTAGCCCGCAACCTGCAGCTTCTTCACCTCTTCGTCCACTACCTAATGAGGGATGATTGGGAGCCTTGTTTGCTATGAAAGAAAAATAGATGTTTAAGTTTTGTAGAGGAAAATTATATAGAGTTTATAGCAGTATCAAAAGGCTCAATTACCAAATATTTATATACATAGGTTAAAAAAAACTCTTCCAAGAAATTCTCAGCAAACGTTATGTTTAAGTAGCCCAGACACTGCGGGGTTTCAACTGACAATCTTAAATGGAAAAGAAGAAGTTGAAAACACCTATCTGTGGCGATAAATTAGTTTTAAAGTTTTAACGCAAAGTAAGTTTCAAAGTATTTTAATCAAATTTTAAGTTTTAACGTAAATAATTTTAATAGTTCAACAAGAAGTGATTTTAAAAGCATATTATTTAAATAGAGTTTTTAACAAATAAATAGATTAATCTTAAACTTTAGGAACATTAACAAGTTATAAAAATAACAGTATAACTTTTACAGTTATGTATAGATTTTAATATTTGGTAGATTTTTGACAAAGAGATTTAAAGTCTAGGTAGATTTCACAGGGGAACCAATGTGACTGAGGATTTAAAAACCAAGAAAGTGACCAACCCTTTCGATCAGCCTTCCCTTTTTCCAAACGTTGACGCTGCCATTATGAACCTTGCTAGGCGATCGAAGCTTGTTAGTCCTCCTTGGTGCAACTCCCTGTGTCAATGTGCTTCTTCCCGTTATCATGCAGTGAGCTTTCTTTGCCCTCCGCTGATATCCTGTGCCACTCACTTTCTGCCTCCGGTGCTCTCACTCTCAAGTGCTCTTAGCCCATCATTGTGATGCTGGCACTGGAGCTTTGTTTATGTTACGGCGTCTCAATTTGTACTGTCTAGAATAGCTGGACAAATGATTAGGTTGAGTAACTTTCAGGGAAATTACCCCAAATCCATGGTTCCTCCGAAAGTTACCCCAAAAAGTTATTACCATATTAAATTTATCGCCACAAAAATATAGCAAATTATTTACATAATAGCAAATTATAGCACATGCGGTTTGCAGAATAATGATCGTACACCTTATTTCTTTAATATTATGTTATAAACTCACTTTTTTCCCGGAGCCTGGAGAGGACCTTTAAGACATTTTCAGCATGAAGAAAAAGAATGTACACCATTTGTTTTGATTGTCAAATAGGTATTAGGTTTAATAAATCCATTTAATATTCGTGTAAAGGTATAAAATTGAATGAACTTATAATAGAAACGTTTATATACTATAGGAAACAATTAATATCTAAAATAAGAGTCGAAAACGCATGTTTTTTTTATAAAATTCAAATTTGTAATCAAAACAAAGAGTGTACAATCTTCTTCTTGAGCATCAGATTAGTGATTCGCTCAATTGATGCTCACAGAGTATTAAAAAACTATAAAAACAAATTGTGAAATATATACTGAACCGAATTGTATGCAGTTTGCAGAATAATGATCCTATACCTTAGTTCTATAATCCGCTCCGATGGGGATCACCTTGACGTGGTGGAGCGGCTTGCGTAATCCAATGAAGCAAGGGGCTATACCAGATTAGATCCTATCATGCTGGGAAGGCCCTTGTGGAGGATTCAGACCAGGAATTCCTGGTGGTCCGATTGGGGGCGAAGGCTCTGATACTGGAATCCTCGAAACTAGCAGGCTGGTTGGATGACCTCTCCGGATGGTCTCAGACTGAGTCGCCGGGATTAGAGGAGGAAGATGGACGGGTCCGAGCGTAACCATGATGCCACCCTACCTCTTAAATGAGGGCGACAAGGTATGCACTCGCCTTGGCGATACAGCGACTTAGTGCGAACTAGTGTTTGAGCCAAAGAAAGTGTTTGTGATCGACCTTCGGTCGCCATTCAATGGCAACATAACGCTTTGTCCCGATAGTAGTTCAAAGCCGTAGCAGTAGCGTCCATGGTGCCAGGGGCGGGGTACGGTCAAGAGCCCCCCCGGTCACGAGCCCCCCCCCCGGTCATGAGCCCCCCTAGGTCATAAGCCCCCCTGGTCACGAGCCCCCCCCCCCCCTGTTTTTTTAATCCTTATTTACCTAGTTAAACAAATGAAGAATTACTTAGATAGAAATAACTGAGAGTTGCTAATGTAGTTTGTTGTATCCGCTAGTTTGTTGTACTGCACACTTCATGATTGTTTAATGACCTGGCAGGGGGGTTCGGGGGGTGGCACGCCCCCGATATACATATATTTTATGTCTATTCAGTAATGAACTACAAAAGTGTCAATAAGGATTAAATAGTATAGGTAATTAAAGGTCCTCTCCAAGCACATATTTTTATTGCTTTATTTAACGAGGCTAATGTTTCTTATCATTTTGCTGCAAACTGCATCGAATTTGGTGGCACATTTTTAATTTTATATGGTTTAAAAGATTTTTATAATCAAAACTCTACAAAACCTATTTTACTTCCGACTTACTAATTTAAGAAATTTTCAGCCTGTAGAAAAAGAATGTACACCATTTGTTTTGATTGTCAACTAGGTATCAGGTTTAATAAATCCATTTAATATTCGTGTAAAGGTATAAAATTGAATGAACTTATAATTGAAACGTTAATATACTTTAGGAATCAATTAATATCTAAAATAATTTAAATAAAGGCCGAAAACGCATGGTATGTTTATAAAATTCAAATTCGTAATCAAAACAAAGAGTGTACAATCTTCTTCTTGAGCATCAGATTAGTGATTCGCTCAATTGTTGCTCAAAGAGTATTAAAAAACTTTAAAAACAAATTATAAAATATATATTGAACAGAATTGTATGCGGTTTGCATAATAATGATCGTATACCTTAGTTCTATAATATTATGTTATAAACTCATTTTTTCCCGGAGCCTGGAGAGGACCTTAAAGCTTGTCGCCCACCTGATCAGAAACGACGCATCGGAACGGACACGAAGCATCAGACAAAAATCTAACCCATATATTTGAACGTGCTGACGCCCACCTGCTCGGATCGGAAACGAAACGATGCGTCGGATCGGAACGGAAACGACACGGATATCTTTGAAAGAATATTTTTCTGATAGTTCTGATGCGTCCGAGAGATTGCGCATGTGCAGAACGGTGTATGGAGATGGAAGATTGGAATATGTAGTTGTGAACATCCTACTGCGTGATGAATACGTTTATATTTATTCGTAATCAATTAGTTTCATTCAATTAACTTTAATGATTATAAATCAGATCATTAAAAGTTATTGAAATAAGAAGAATAACACTTTATTTACATAAATTTTATTCACTTAAATTTTAATTACATGCATTTCTGTTACATACATTTCATTTACATACATTTCATTTACATACATTTCATTTACATACATTTCATTTACATACATTTCATTTACATACATTTCATTTACATGCATTTCATTTACATGCATTTCATTTACATGCATTTCATTTACATACATTTCATTTAGATACATTTCATTGACATACATTTCATTTACATGCTTTCATTTATACATACATTTCATTTACATACATTTCATTTACATACATTTCATTTACATACATTTAATTTACATGCATTTCATTTACATGCTTTCATTTATACATGCATTTCATTTACATACATTTCATTTATACATGCATTTCATTTACATGCATTTCATTTACATGCATTTCATTTACATGCATTTCATTTACATACATTTCATTTATACATGCATTTCATTTACATGCATTTCATTTACATGCATTTCATTCACATACATTTCATTTACATGCATTTCATTTATACATGCATTTCATTTACATTCATTTCATTTACATGCATTTCATTTACATGCATTTCATTTACATGCATTTCATTTACATGCATTGCATTTACATGCATTTCATTTACATGCATTTCATTTACATGCATTTCATTTACATGCATTTCATTTACATGCATTTCATTTACATGCATTTCATTTACATGCATTTCATTTACATGCATTTCATTTACATGCATTTCATTTACATTCATTTCATTGACATACATTTCATTTACATGTATTTCATTTACATGTATTTCATTTACATGCATTTCATGTACATACATTTCATTTACATGCATTTCATTTACATACATTTCATTTACATGCATTTCATTTACATGCATTTCATTTACATGCATTTCATTTACATGCATTTCATTTACATGCATTTCATTTATACATGCATTTCATTAACATGCATTTCATTTACATGCATTTCATTTATACATGCATTTCATTTATACATGCATTTCATTTATACATGCATTTCATTTATACATGCATTTCATTTATACATGCATTTCATTTATACATGCATTTCATTTACATACATTTTATTTGCTTTCATTTGTTTATACATAATTTTTATATACACTTTTTATACGTTTCTTATATAATTAAAAAAAAAATTCGCTTATATTTTTTCTGCGTATATTTTTACATATGTTGATTTCAACACATATTTTCGAACTGAAAATTAAAAAAACGAAGATGCTACCGAATTTTTTCTATCAAATACGTATCGTATAAAATAGTTGTAATGATCGATAAATTTTAACTTTTAATCGTTATATTCTTATAAGTATTGTGATGTCGGCTTCGTTTTCCTTCCGAAGACATCTGAACTGGTGTGCGTACGAACGTCGTGTCGTGTCCGTTCCGAGACTTCGTAAACTTCCGCGTCGTTTCCGATCCGATCAGGTGGGCGACAAGCTTTAAGGATTTAAAAACAGGGGGGCTCGTGACCGGGGGGCTCTTATGACCTAGGGGGGCTCATGACCGGGGGGGCTCTTGACCGGGGGGCTTATGACCTACACCCGCCAGGGGCAACCCTCCGCATGGTTAGCCCTGGGAGGTGCGAAGTTCGTTGCAGGAGGTAGACATACTAAGCTCGGAAAGAACCAAAGTGGCATGAGAACCAATTTGGAGATGGAAGAGTGGAGGAGCTGTTGAGACCTGTCAGGGGGCCTATGGGAACCGTGACGCGGGAGGGCGGTCTCTTCCTTAAAGAGACCATATGCCTGGCCGTTGTTGCCTCGACTGTGTCGAGAACGTTGATCAGGTCCTGAATTCTTTCCTATGTTATATGGCTTCCCTTGGTATTTTCTCAGTTCAAACACATACGGAGGTTGCGGAAGGTAACTTGTTACCTGATGCTACTCCGGTTCCCCGGCCTGAGGGCGACGCTGATCCTTCGGGATCTGGAACACCTCAGTGCCGAAAGATCGACGCAGCGAAAGCTGCTGAGATCGCGAAGCTTCTTTCCCTGGGTCTCAACCTCAGACCTCTGATGGTCAGAATTCTGCAAAGGATTCAGGCCTGAAGAATCGTCTGAAAAAGCAGAGGTCTCGTGCCAGGAAGAAGTTTGAACGTCTAACGATTCATATGACTCCTGGACCGAGTATCTCAGCTACGGAACCCAAGGTGTCGGAACCCATCAAACATTCCAGTAGGAAGCGATCTTTAGGTTCTACACCTGGCTCTTCCCAAAAGCCACCTCAGAAGGTTCGGAAGGTCAAAGGCCTAACGTTTTCTGAGGCGGCTAAGAGTACCTTTTCATCGTATGTAGGACCAACCTCCGGTGATGACCCGCTTACTATGGAAGAGTTTGTGCTCGTGAAAAGGACTCTAAACAAAAGAGTACTTGGTCGAGCACGTAGTAAACCTGAGTTGCCCGTCTAGGTAGAGAGCTGTAGTCACCATAATGGTCGAGTACGGGTAATCTGCTCGGACGAACATTCACTTGAGTTGGTGAAGGAGGAGGCAAAGAACCCAGGTAACATTGAAATATCCCAGGAATATTCCCTGGATATTAAGATGTTCCCTCATTATCCGCTATCATGAAATGATGTCGAAGGAATATCCCTGGAACCGAGAAAAAATTAGTTGTTCCCCTTACGATTTCAAGGGAATATCCCAGGAATTTATAAAAATTAGCTGTTCCCCTCACAATTTCAAGGGAATATCCCAGGAATTTGTGAAAATTAGCTGTTTCCCTTACGATTTCGAGGGAATATCCTAGGAATTTATGGAGATTAGCGTATCCCATTACGATTTCGAGGGAATATCACAGGAATTTGTGAGAATTAGCTGTTTCCCTTACGATTTCAAGGGAATATCCCAAGAATTGGTGAAAATTAGCTGTTCCTCTTACGAATTCGAGGGAATATCCCAGGAATTTGTGAAAATTAGCTATTTCCCTAACAATTTCGAGGAAACATCCTTGGAATTTGTGAAAATTAGCTGTTTCCTTTACGATTTCGAGGGAATATCCCAGGAATTTATGAAGATTAGCTTATCCCATTACGATTTCGAGGGAATATCCCTGGAACCGAGAAAAAATTAGCTGTTCCTCTCACGATTTCGAGGCAATATCCCAGGAATTTGTAGAAATTAGGTAATCCCCTTACGATATCGAGGGAATGTCCCAGAAATATATGAAAATTAGCTGTTGCCCTTACAATTTCGATGGAATACCCCAGGAATTTGTAAAAATTAGGTAATCCCCTTACGATTTCGAGGGAATATTCCTGGAATTTATGGAAATTAGCCATTACGATTTAGAGGGAATCATCCCTGGAACCGAGAAAAAAATTAGCTGTGCCCCTTACGATTTCAAGGGAATATCCCAGGAATTTGTGAAAATTAGCTGTTTCCCTTACGATTTCAAGGGAATATCCCAGGAATTTGTGAAAATTAGCTCTTCCCCTTACAATTTCGAGGGAATACCCCAGGAATTTGTAGAAATTAGGTAATCCCCATACGATTTCGAGAGAATATCCCAGGAATTTATGGAAATTAGAGTATCCCATTACGATTTCGAGGGAAAATCCCTGGAACAGAGAAAAATTAGCTGTTTCCCTTACGATTTAAAGGGAATATCACAGGAATTTGTAAAAATTAGCTGTTCCCCTTACGATTTCAAGGGAATATCCCAGGAATTTATGAAAATTAGCGTATCCCATTACGATTCCGAGGGAATATTCCAGGAATTAGTGAAAAATAGTTGATCCCAAAAAATTATACAAGAAACTATTATAAAAGAAAAAAAGAAATAATCTATGATATATGAAACTATATTTATCGATGATAACCTAAAGATAAACTTGAGTTATCATATTGCATAAAGTTAATTAAAAATCCTACTTCTACTGTGTCCAGGATGGTCGAGTGGTTAGCGTCGCAAGCAGAAGTCAACAAGATGCTGGTTCGAGACCCGGAAAAATCACTTCATTTCTTTCTCCATTTATTTCCATTTAATTTGTATATAACAATATGTATCATTCAACTAATTCATGTAAAGTCAAACGTACACGTACAAATGCTGTATATGCTAGGAAATATTGAATTTGGTTTTCTTATTTTTATATCCGTCTTCTTTTTTAGATATCCAGGGAATATTCCCTCTTGTTCCCCTTGATATCGAGGGAATATCCATTCACTTTCATATTTTCATTCCCTTGTTAATGAGGGGATAACTGTTTTGATATTCCTTTTCTCTTCCCTTGATATCAAGGGAATATTCCAGGAATATTTATTTTTTTATTCCCTCTAATTCCCCTTGATATCGAGGGAATATCCATTCACTTTCATATTTTCATTCCCTTGTTAATGAGGGGATAACTGTTTTGATATTCCTTTTCTGTTCCCTTTATATCCAGGGAAGATTCCGGGAATATATAATATAATGTCCCATAAAGATCCCTTGGATATCAAAAGGGAATATCGCCTTATCGCGAAAAGTGTAAAATAGGAGTATTCCAGGGAACAATGAAGAGGATATCAGGGGAATATCGCTGGGGATATCCCGGGAAAAATCAAATGTTATCTGGGAAGCTGGTTCCAGGACCTGGATCCCGTAAGGGTTACTGGGTTATGGGGCCGGGTGACTTGCCTCCTACTAAGAGATGTACCGCGTGGGTTCCGTTGGATGTGGCCGAGAGCAGGAAAGCTCATGGAGGCGTCCAACACGAACCTACGTGTGGCAGGTCTGCACCTCACCACTGACGCGCCACCTACTGGCCAGGGCCATATGCGTGGGCACGTCTGTGTCTTTTCCGTTAAGGAGGATACTTTTCAACGGCTGAAGGCTCTGCAGATGCGACCATTCTGTGGCATGGGCGGATTGGAGTTCAGACACCGAACGCCTGGAGCTCCGTCCCCAGCACTAAAAGCCCCGGCCAACAGTGATGAAGGAGCTGCCTCTGGTATGGTGGTTTCCACTTCACCTGCAGACCCGTCTGTAGGTGCTGAGGAATCTTCCACCATTGGGGACCTGGATGTCTCTCCAACTGGCAACCCGTCTGGTCTCGTATCATCGGCAGTCGTGGGTGAGAAACTGGGTCTTAGCGGTCTGAATCTGGTCTCTGGATCCTAGATCCAGGGCCAGACCCTTTCCTTCCATCATGGTTGTTGTTCATGGATGGCAGCTGAACATGCACCGATGTTACAGTGCCTCTGTTGAATTGCAGATGAAGCTGGGACAAGATGCATCGTTCTTCGCTCTTATTCAGGATCCATACACTTTTGGTGGCTTAGCCACTATCAACCC
>CANNZV010004658.1:0-37661 GCA_947561585.1 Caprella mutica
GAGTCATTCCGAAGGTGGTACTATCTCGTGAGATTCATTCCACAGGTCATACTTTCTCGTGAGAGTCATTCCGCAGGTGATACTATCTCGTGAGAGTCATTCCGCAGGTCATACTATCTCGTGAGTGTCATTCCGCAGGTCATACTATCTCGTGAGATTCATTCCGCAGGTCATTCTATTTCGTGAGAGTCATTCCGCAGATCGTACTATCTCGCGAGAGTCATTCCGCTGGTCATACTATCTCGTGAGAGTCATTCTGCAGGCCATACTATCTCGTGAGAGTCATTCCGCAGGTCATACTATCTCGTGGGATTCATTCCGCAGGTCATACTATCTCGTGAAATTCATTCCGCAGGTGATACTATCTTGTAAGAGTCATTCCGCATATCGTACTATCTCGTTAGAGTCATTCCGCAGGTCATACTATCGCGTGAGAGTCATTCCGCAGGTCATACTATGTCGTGAGAGTCATTCCGCTGGTCATACCATATCGTGAGAGTCATTCTGCAGGTTATACTATATCGTGAGAGTCATTCCGCATGTGATTCTATCTCGTGAGAGTCATTCCGCTGGTTGTACTATCTCGTGAGAGTCATTCCGCAGGTAATAATTCATTTAATAGTTTTCTCTATCTTTCATTCCGCAGTGGCATTTCATTCCGCATTATAGTAGGTCATTCCGCACTATTCCGCATTCCGCCATTCCGCAAAATAGATAGTGCCTTCAAGTACTATACTTGAAGTACTTTTTAAAAAGTACTTTGAATAATTACTTAGAAGTACTTTTTACAAGTACTTGTTACTTTCCAAGTAAAAAGTACTTTGCAAAGTACATTTTTTCCTTTCAGTCAAGAGATTTTTAAAAGATTAGTTCTAAAATCTCCACAAAATTATTTCATTTTCACATCAAAACTGTATTAACAGCAACTGGATAAAAACTAGAGTTTGAAGAGGTCCAACATGTTGGAAAATTGTTTGTCAAGCAGTAAATTTGAAAATTTTGTCAAACAGTAGAATCGAAAACTAAGACTGTAAGACATTGTATACTTTTATGTGGCGGTAAATATTTATATATTCTGACATACGATCATGTATAGAGACTATGAGTTATATTGACCAATTTAAGTACATTGAACATAATTATTTTGTGATACCTAGATATCACAACCAATATTTACCAAACACATTGACGAATTATAAGCGTGTGGACGTGTACAGTGAGTCACTGTCAGAGATGGGCGGGAAAGTACTTCCCAAGTACCAAGTAAAAGTACTAAGTAACAAGTAAGTACTTCAAGTACTACTTGAAGTACTTTCTAAAAAGTACTTCGAATAATTACTTAGAAGTACTTTTTACAAGTACTTGTTACTTTCCAAGTAAAAAGTACTTTGCAAAGTACATTTTCCCTTTCAGTCAAGAGATTTCAAAAGATTAGTTCTAAAATCTCTACAAAATTGATTCTTTTTCTCATCAAAACTGTATTTACAGCAACTGGATAAAAATTAGAGTTTGAAGAGGTCCAACATGTTGGAAAATTGTTTGTCAAGCAGTAGAATTGAAAACTTTGTCAAACAGTAGAATCGAAAACTAAGACTGTAAGACATTGTATATTTTTGTGTGACTGTGAATATTTATATATTCTGACATTCAATCATGTATAGAGACTATGAGTTATATTGACCAATTTAAGTACATTCAATATAATTATTTTTGATACCTAGATATCACAACCAATATTTACCAAACACATTGATGAATTATGAGCGTGTGGACGTGTACAGTGAGTCACTGTGATGATGTACTTACTATCAGAGTATAGAGTTATTGTGATTTGTGATGATGTACTATCAGACAAAAGAGTCATTGTGATGATGTACTATCAGACAAAAGAGTCATTGTGATGATGTACTATCAGAGAAAAGAGTCACTGTGATGATGTACTATCAGAGAAAAGAGTCACTGTGAAGATGTACTATCAGACAAAAGAGTCATTGTGATGATGTACTATCAGAGAAAAGAGTCACTGTGATGATGTACTATCAGAGAAAAGAGTCACTGTGATGATGTAATATCAGAGAAAAGAGTCACTGTGATGATGTACTATCAAAGAAAAGAGTCACTGTGATGATGTACTATCAGAGAAAAGAGTCACTGTGATGATGTACTATCAGAGAAAAGAGTCACTGTGATGATATACTATCAGAGAGAAGAGTCAATGTGATGATGTACTATCAGAGAAAAGAGTCAATGTGATGATGTACTATCAGAGAAAAGAGTCACTGTGATGATGTACTATCAGATAAAAGAGTCATTGTGATGATGTACTATCAGAGAAAAGAGTCACTGTGATGATGTACTATCAGAGAAAAGAGTCACTGTGATGATGTACTATCAGAGAAAAGAGTCACTGTGATGATGTACTATCAGAGAAAAGAGTCACTGTGATGATGTACTATCAGAGAAAAGAGTCACTGTGATGATGTACTATCAGAGAAAAGAGTCACTGTGATGATGTACTATCAGAGAAAAGAGTCACTGTGATGATGTACTATCAGAGAAAAGTCACTGTGATGATGTACTATCAGAGAAAAGAGTCACTGTGATGGTGTACTGTCAGAGAAAAGAGTCACTGTGATGATGTACTATCAGAGAAAAGAGTCGCTGTGATGATGTACTGTCAGAGAAAAGAGTCACTGTGATGATGTACTGTCAGAGAAAAGAGTCACTGTGATGATGTACTATCAGAGAAAAGAGTCACTAGCTGTGATGATGTACTATCAGAGAAAAGAGTCACTAGCTGTGATGATGTACTATCAGAGAAAAGAGTCACTAGCTGTGATGATGTACTATCAGAGAAAAGAGTCACTGTGATGATGTACTATCACAGAAAAGAGTCACTGTGATATGTAATATCGGAGAAAAGAGTCACTGTGATGATGTACTATCAGAGAAAAGAGTCAGTGTGATGACGTACTATCAGAGAAAAGAGTCAGTGTGATGACGTACTATCAGAGAAAAGAGTCAGTGTGATGACGTACAATCAGAGAAAAGAGTCACTGTGATGATGTACTATCAGAGAAAAGAGTCACTGTGATGATGTACTATCAGAGAAAAAAGTCACTGAGAAGATGTACTATCAGAGAAAAAAGTCACTGAAAAGATGTACTATCAGAGTTAACAGTATAAATTATTAGTTTTTTAATTGTATAGTAAATGTACTTGGTACTTCTAAGTACTTTAAAAAGTACTTGGTACTTGTACTTTGAAAGTACTTTTTTATTTGAGTACTTGGGCAACTACTTCAAGTACATTCATTTACGAGTACTTGTACTTAGTACTTAAGTACTTTCGATGTACTTTTCGCCCATCTCTGGTCACTCTGATGATGTACTATCAGAGTAAAGAGTCACTGACTCACTGTGATGATGTAATATCAGAGAAAAGAGTCACTGTGATGATATACTATCAGAGAAAAGAGTCACTGTGATGGTGTACTGTCAGAGAAAAGAGTCATTGTGATGGTGTGCTATCAGAGAAAAGAGTCACTGTGATGATGTACTATCAGAGAAAAGAGTCACTGTGATGATGTACTATCAGAGAAAAGAGTCACTGTGATGATGTGCTATCAGAGAAAAGAGTCACTGTGATGATGTACTATCAGAGAAAAGAGTCACTGTGATGATGTACTATCAGAGAAAAGAGTCACTGTGATGATGTACTATCAGAGGAAAGAGTCACTGTGATGATGTTCTATCAGAGAAAAGAGTCACTGTGATGATGTACTATCAGAGAAAAGAGTCACTGTGATGATGTGCTATCTGAGAAAAGAGTCACTGTGATGATGTGCTATCAGAGAAAAGAGTCACTGTGATGATGTACTATCAGAGAAAAGAGTCACTGTGATGATGTACTATCAGAGAAAAGAGTCACTGTGATGATGTACTATCAGAGAAAAGAGTCACTGTGATGATGTACTATCAGAGAAAAGTCACTGTGATGATGTACTATCAGAGAAAAGAGTCACTGTGATGGTGTACTGTCAGAGAAAAGAGTCACTGTGATGATGTACTATCAGAGAAAAGAGTCACTGTGATGATGTACTGTCAGAGAAAAGAGTCACTGTGATGATGTACTGTCAGAGAAAAGAGTCACTGTGATGATGTACTATCAGAAAAAAGAGTCACTAGCTGTGATGATGTACTATCAGAGAAAAGAGTCACTAGCTGTGATGATGTACTATCAGAGAAAAGAGTCACTAGCTGTGATGATGTACTATCAGAGAAAAGAGTCACTGTGATGATGTACTATCAGAGAAAAGAGTCACTGTGATATGTAATATCGGAGAAAAGAGTCACTGTGATGATGTACTATCAGAGAAAAGAGTCAGTGTGATGACGTACTATCAGAGAAAAGAGTCAGTGTGATGACGTACTATCAGAGAAAAGAGTCAGTGTGATGACGTACAATCAGAGAAAAGAGTCACTGTGATGATGTACTATCAGAGAAAAGAGTCACTGTGATGATGTACTATCAGAGAAAAAAGTCACTGAGAAGATGTACTATCAGAGAAAAAAGTCACTGAAAAGATGTACTATCAGAGTTAACAGTATAAATTATTAGTTTTTTAATTGTATAGTAAATGTACTTGGTACTTCTAAGTACTTTAAAAAGTACTTGGTACTTGTACTTTGAAAGTACTTTTTTATTTAAGTACTTGGGCAACTACTTCAAGTACATTCATTTACGAGTACTTGTACTTAGTACTTAAGTACTTTCGATGTACTTTTCGCCCATCTTTGGTCACTGTGATGATGTACTATCAGAGTAAAGAGTCACTGACTCACTGTGATGATGTAATATCAGAGAAAAGAGTCACTGTGATGATATACTATCAGAGAAAAGAGTCACTGTGATGGTGTACTGTCAGAGAAAAGAGTCATTGTGATGGTGTGCTATCAGAGAAAAGAGTCACTGTGATGATGTACTATCAGAGAAAAGAGTCACTGTGATGATGTACTATCAGAGAAAAGAGTCACTGTGATGATGTGCTATCAGAGAAAAGAGTCACTGTGATGATGTACTATCAGAGAAAAGAGTCACTGTGATGATGTACTATCAGAGAAAAGAGTCACTGTGATGATGTACTATCAGAGGAAAGAGTCACTGTGATGATGTACTATCAGAGAAAAGAGTCACTGTGATGATGTACTATCAGAGAAAAGAGTCACTGTGATGATGTGCTATCTGAGAAAAGAGTCACTGTGATGATGTGCTATCAGAGAAAAGAGTCACTGTGATGATGTACTATCAGAGAAAAGAGTCACTGTGATGATGTACTATCAGAGAAAAGAGTCACTGTGATGATGTACTATCAGAGAAAAGAGTCACTGCGATGATGTACTATCATAGAAAAGAGTCACTGTGATGATGTACTATCAGAGTTAACAGTATAAATTATTAGTTTTTAAATTGTAAAGTAAATGTACTTTGTACTTGAAAGTACTTTAAAAAGTACTTGGTACTTGTACTTTGAAAGTACTTTTTTATTTGCGTACTTGGGCAACTACTTCAAGTACATTGAATTACGAGTACTTGTACCTAGTACTTAAGTACTTTCGATATACTTTTCGCCCATCTCTGTCTGTATTTGGTGCTTAAAATTCCACTGACTTTTTGAAAAAGCTGAAAATTCCACCATAAATTTCCAGTAATTTGGCTGATCCACCAACATTTTCCCATTTTTCCACTGAAAATTAATGGTGACATAGGAATAAATAGCTAAAAATCCACTGACTTTGCCAGAATTTTATTTTAAATGGAAAAAAGTGGGTGGAATTTACTATGAAATACAGTTTGGTTATTAGATCGGGCAAGAGGATTGAGAATGGCAGTGGCACGGTGGCACCAGACCACTCTTAGTTAATTTGGGTAGTGAGGAGGAAAGAAATGAGATACTGTATGTGACAAAAAGATTGAGGAATTCTACGAGATTTAGAAATGTCTACATAAATAGAGATATGACAGCAATTGAAAGGGAGATTGATAGAAAGCTGAAGGACCCAAGTTCTCCGGCGTGCTCGTCGTTCGGGCGCAGAAGGAGCTTCTCCTGCTCAAATCGGAGAAATGTTTCCCTGTCCCCCGAAAGGGGGACCCAATACCACCGTTTTTTCGGTGCACCGTCCCGTGAGCCTCCCGGTCACGTGGGCGGGTGCTCTACTTCTCTTGGCTGGAGATGTTGAGCGAAATCCGGGACCTACAGTGTGGATGTTTGACATCTGTCATCTGACTCCAGTCTGCAGAATATGTGAGATATTTGGGATAATCTCTCCGAACAATTTTGAATTAATTCCTATATTTACATTAATTTTGCTACGAACACTTCTGAATTAATCCCTATATTTACATTAAATTTGCTACAAACAGAATAAGAGATCTCTACGAACACTTTACCAGTTTCTGCAGACTGATCATCTGTGGAGGACGTATCACAGGTAGGCTCATATCACTCCACACTGGGTTCACCAGAAAAACTGCACTAACATTAGACCTGCACAGTACACAAACACATGGAAATGCTCACTACACACACAAGCACCTAACACAAACAACAACACCACAACAATCACACCACCCAACGCACAACCACCAGATGATAACAATAATAGCAACAACAACAATGCCAACGCAAACCTGCCAAACAACACACCAAACACACAACCCCAAGATGATATCAACAATAATAGCAACAACAACAATGCCAACGCAAGCCAGCCAAACAACACACTAAACACTCCTGACCCAAACAACAACAACCTACAAACCCCCCACAAAATGAGAAAAACAAAACACTCAACATACAACAAATCAACATAAACGGTATACACAAAAAACACACCGAACTAGAACACACCATCATCAAAAACAACATTGACATAATCACAGTAGCTACAAGAAACAAAAATAACAATACACCACAAATCACCCAAAATACCAAACTACACACACATCAGAACAGACAGAACACACAAACAAGGTGGTGGACTTCTCACATACATACATAACTCCATCACTTTCACACAACAGAAAATACCACAGTACATCAACACACAAAAAACAGAACTTCAAATCATCAAAATTCACTTGAACGCAAACAGACACATACACATCGCAAACATATACATAGCCCCACGAAACACAACAGATCCCAACCACCAAACAGAAGACACAGACATCACAAACTGCTTCACACATCTAACAACACTAACAAACAAACTCAATCATCACAGGCAACCTAAACGCACACTCAACACTTTGGCACTCATACACAGACAATCACAGAGGTACACTTATCGCAGACATCTTAGAAAATTCCGATCACATCACATTAAATAGTAACACACCAACAAGGGTACCAAACAACACAAACCAACAACAAACATCACCAGACATCACAACAGCCTCAGGCACACTGCATAAACACCTAACTTCGAACACACTCCATGCACTCAACTCAGATCACCTACCCATCATTATCAAATACAACACTAAAACAAACTACAGACTACACCAGAACAGAAGAACATATACGAACTACCTCAAAGCAGACTGGACACAATTCACACAAGAACATACACACAGCAAACAAAATACTCACCAACGCCATACTCAGCGCAGACAAAAGAAACATACCCAAGGGCAAAATACACAACAAACACAAACTACTACCACAAGACATTAGAGACGACATAACACACAGAAACAACATACAAACACATAATCCCACTGATCACTCACTAAAAGAACTTAACAACAACATTGACACAAAAATACAAAGAACAACTATGGAAAGACCACCTTGACAATCAGTGGGATCACAAAACAAAAACTCACATTCTCTGGAAAACCATAGCAGGGCTCACAAACAAAAAACCACAACAGGCACCGAACAACACAATTCAATTCAATGACACCACAGCCACAAACAAAAAGCAGAACAATTCAACAAACAATTCACAAACAACATAATTCACAAAACACACAACACAAACAGGCAAATAGACAAGCACACAAAACACCTCACAAGCACTCCCATCAACATCACAGAAACACAGGTAATAGAAGCCATCAAAGGCTCCAAAAACAACAACTCCTCTACAGGCCCTGACAACATTAACATAAAACACTTGAAACATCTAGGTACACACGCCATAACATACCTCACAACCATATACAGGGTGGGGCGTAAGTTTGGAAGCAAATGAAAGTGCATATTAAAATCCAACGAAAAATATATTTAATAATTCACAGTTATGTATTATTACATAAGGGTTTTAAGAATTCAAAAATCATAAATTTATTCAAAATGTCCCCCCTTGTTTTTAATAACAGCCTCAAATCTCCTCCGAACTCCTCCTACTGCGGCACGCAACTGTTCTTGTGAAATTTCCTTCCAAGATCTCTGGAGCGAACGCTTTAAATCATCCACACTGCGATGGAATTTACCACAGGCCTTTGATTCAAGAATGGACCAACCGAAAAGTCCATAGGATTAACATCTGGGGAGCAGGGAGGCCACATTTCTTTGGACCAAAACTGTGGAAGATGGTCATGGCACCAGTTTTGAGTGACATTTGCAGTATGTGAAGTCGCGCCGTCTTGCTGAAATGTCCATAGAGTGTCATTACCGAAGTGATCCTTAGCTGACTCCAACATTGGCGTCAAAATATTCTCAATATAACATTTAGCATTAATTTTGGCGCCTTGTTCCACATAAATTAAAGGAGATCTCCAAGTTTCTAAAACGGCGGCCCAGACCATTACTGAAGCAGGTTTCATGGTTCTGTGGACAGTTTTTTGGTTGTATGAGATGTCTTTTGCACTTTTACCAATTATTCTGTCATTCCTCCGGTTGTGAGCCATTTCCACTGTGAAATTTTTTTCGTCAGACCAAACAATTTCACCAGCCGTGCCAGACTTCAATTCTCTCAGAAGTGCTTTGCTTCTCTCCAATCTCTTTTTCTTTACAGCTTCTGACAGAGTCTGTCTCTTTTGGAGGGTGAAAGAGGACATCTTTAGGTCTTCTTTGACAACTCTTCTCAATGTTCTGGGACTCACATTAGCTGTTTTGGCTAACAATCGTATTGACCTTTTCGGGTTCCTCCTGATCTTCTCTCGGGCACATTTTATCAGTTGTTTGGTGCGTTGTGAGCGTGGTCTACCACTTCTTGGACGATCAGTCAAGTCTCCTCTCTCATTAAAACGCTTCACACACTTCCAAACAGTCGATCTCGCTATTGAGAGAGTCTTTGAAATGACGGAATCTGACTTCCCGGCACGGTGTAGAGCAATAATGGCTTCTCTTTTGTCTGACATTTTTGAATTGACTAAATTTTTGTAAAAAATAACACTGCCACGTCATAATGTAGTGTCTCTACTATAGTTCAAACCCTATCACCTACTTAGGAACTTATTTTTAAGAATTATATTAATGTTTGAAAAATTGCTTCCAAACTTACGCCCCACCCTGTATAAGTTAAATTTATTGTAACCTTCCATACTAAAATCACAATTACTATCAAGCCATGTTTCAGTTAGACGAATAAAATCAAATTTGCGTGACAAACCATTTAAAAGAGTTTCTAATTTCAAGAAATTCCGTCTACAACTTCTAATATTAGCATTAAAAATAGTTATTGTAAAAGACAAAAAAGTAAAGTTATTAAAATCTAGTAAACTAACTTCGTCACAAATTATATTGGGAAAATCGTTGTTAAAATCACTTCTGAATAAAACTCTATGGTAGTTATTGTTAATCATTGATTGATGGAGTTAAAATTTTAAAATCTTTAATGAACTTGTCTAATACTGATATGGTGTTTATTATATGGAACTTGGTTGAATCTAAAAGTTTTACACATACATTACCACCAAATATATATACAGATTTAATTATTTCTAGATTAGATGCTTTCATTTTCCTTAATTTGTATTAAATTTCATTTCTATACTTAGTGAGGTACTCGCAGATATACAAATTACTAGGTTTGTTTCTTTTAAACGTCTTAAGGATATCTATCTTATCGTCTATCGACCTTACACTGAAACGAAGATGTTTTTTCGTTTTGCCAATGATTCTTAGACCATTTATGGTGTCTTCTTCTACTGTAGAGACTATCTTCTTCAGTTCATGTACCACTGCTTTCTTCAGCTTGCTGAAGTCCTTTTCTTTGTTTACCTCTAGAATATCGGTACATTTGCTCCTGTCCAGTTTTAGAGTGCCAGAGAACTCTTTTTGTTCAATCTCATCCATTCTAGAGGATAAATCCTCTATGCCCACTGCACTCTTCTTTACCACGGAGCTGAATAGAAGCTGATCTTTGGTAGGAAATCCGTTGGTTGTAGCTCCAGAAGTTTTAAAAGCACTCAACTCTTTCCTTATATTGGCGTTTTCCACTTCTAGGGCATTAACTCTGGTGAATATCTTGCAGTTAGATTCGTTGAGACGAGACGCTCAACTAATGAGAGCATCTCCTTGAAGGCATGCAAATTTTCGTCACCGCTGTCTAATTTGGTGGCAGATCTTGAAGTTTTCTTTGGCCTACCCACAGAACGTTTAGTTTCAGGTTGAAACTTTTTCAGCTGCTTTATTGTTTCAATAACCTACTTGGCATCGTTGTCATCCTCTTCCGACGACATGGAAGAAGAATCACTTGAAGCCATATTATCGCAGGATATTTTTAGTGAAACACTAATGTAAGTTTGATGTATTCACAAAACTAGCTCTTTAGTAGAAACGAGTTATGGGAGCAGCAATATACACCACACGTCCACACTCTATCAAAAACCAATACCAAAATTAATGGTACCTAACAAAGGAATTAATTCAAGAGCTTCTGCAGAGATCTAGAATTTCTGAAATTGGGCTCAGATTTGTCTCAGAAAGTCTTAGAAAAATGTTCCATATTCTGCAGACTGGCTATGTTCCTTTGTTAATTTTGGCTTTAAATCTCCAAAAAAGAGCCAACTTGGCTTGGCTCAGAATTTCTGTGAAAATTTGCCTCCAAAATTGGCTTGTAGTTTCCCAGCCTCTGAGACATGGATTCCATGAGCATTGTCATCAACTGTTGGTAGTTGTATACTTGTATATCATGAATGCCAGACTGTATTTCATTGTAAATTCCACTGACTTGTTGGAATAATAATAAAAATAATGGTTTAGCAAAGTCGGTGTATTTTTATGCTATTTATTCCAAGTTTCCAACATTACCATTAGCTAATTTTCGGTGGCTAAATTGGGAAAATGTTTGTGGACCGTGGATCCTGGATCAGCCCAATTATTTGAAATATGTTGATGTTTTTCTCCAGCTTTTTAAAAAGGTCAGTTTGTTTTTGTGTACCAATTACAGACTGGCACAGATGTACTATCATTTCTGACTGTCATTTAATGCAAAAATGTCTTTTCTGATGAATTTTTATTCTGTTGGGAGTTCTGTAACCTTATATACAGTGATTAATTAATAGGAACTTTACACCTCTCTAATAAATATCTATTTCAGAAAAGAATGAAACTGAATCTAAATTATCTTTTCATATTTCAATAACTATCATATTGTCAAAAAACATATGTAACTTGAATCATTGAATGCGAATACCTAGCTATGTGCACTCATGAAATAGTTATTCTGCCTTCTAATCAACCCCTGCCTGTAACTGCAAATAATGTTGCTGATATTCTAATTGCTGTTCAAAATGCTATTGATGATGTCTTCAAAACACTCGATAAGAGGATTTCTGGTGAGTCAAGCACATCTAAATTGTATAAGAATATCAGAGATTCCTGTATGGTTGAAAATAATGCAAAATAGTTTTAAACATTAGATTGTTGGTTAGTTTTTTCATAACCCACATCCAACTTCTAATTTCAAGCATTATCCTCCTGATTACTTATTGCTTGCATAATGAATTATTTTTAAAGTATTACCTTATAAGAGACTAATTCAGTAGGGTACAATTTACAGATAAACAGTTGCACACTAACTAAATTTGGCTGCAAACTACAGAAACACTTATAAAATTCATAGTTTCAAAACACTCATAAAATTAATAAATTATAATACGATTGAGCTTTTATGATATGCAACATTTCACTATAAAATCCGTTCAACAATATTTAGACTCTTTTGAGAGAAAAATGCTTTTAAGTTAAAATGTCACCACTTATTGACATTTCTTTAAATTTCCTCATTTATTTATAAATTAATCATAGCTTTTTTTCTTTTTATTAGCTACAATTGCAGATATGATTAAAAGCTATAAAATAGATGCATTTGATACCAATCAGCAACATTCATTTTTGATTGAATGATTTTAAAAGTAGTATTTAATTTGTAAGGGGCAGTAAACCTTTGGACAAGCCATTTCTTTGCTTTTAGTAAATTGATGCACAGTATATAGCTAGTTCTTAAAAATTATATTTAAGAAATATTTTGAATCATTAATTTCACACCACATATGAACGTTATTATCTAACTCTCACAGTTTGTTTTTAGTCACAATTTACACCCTCTTACTGTCAAATTAAAATAAATCATTATCAAATGAAAATCTTAAATATAAATTTAATTATATAATTGATTTAGAATAGATGACATTCAAATTTTAAAATCACAAATTAAAATTATTAAGTGATTGATTTTAACTCATCACAGCGATTCTTTTCTCTGATGGTTATTGTTATTGAGAAGGTAGCTACCAATTAGGCTTACTCTGGCCCATCATTATTAGTTAAAATTATTTTTAACTTCATTAAAATTATAATTCATGGTGATAATCTGTATATTTTAAAATATGGTATAGTTAATTTATCAAAAAGAATTCTAGCTGAAAGTAGGTGAAGAAAACCTGAAATCAATGTTATTCAGTAAAATTAATTTGATTTATTTTTAATTGATTGATGTTCTCTAATTTGAATGTGATATTTTTAATCTGCTGCTACGTGCAATATTTTTATAATATGATGTTTTTTATTTCAATTTAACTGTAAAATTGTTTAGTTTATTTTTAATATATTAATTAAACAAATCACATTCCTGCTAATGCAGTGAAATTCACATTAGTATAGTATAGTATGTAGCTATATCTGTCTCTTAGTTACATTTCAGATGAATGACTCACAAATATATAACTTTTAACTATCTACATTTTTCATACAAAAGTGGCAATATTGTAGATAAGTTTACTGTCCCTTTAAGAAAAGTTACTATCACATATAAATTAGCTGACTGACCATTCTATTGTTGTTATTTTGTACCAGCTTCACAGAACAGGATAAGTTCCCTGAGACAAAGATCTGCCAATGCTAGGGCCAAAGTTGAACATTTGTGTGGAGTGAACCAAGCTACTCAGGTGAGTGCACTTGATTCTTGCTCTATGAATTCATGAATAATAATTAAATCATTAGCTATGTTTGGCTACTTGTATTTTTTTCTGAAAATTAGTTTGACTATGTAATTCAAAATTACATTTGAAGCTATTGTGTTGTCATTGCATCACTAAATTGAAATTATTAACAAAACTCTATCCATATTGTAGTTCTGTTGCATGCTCCTTCTTACATTCTACACCAGCAATTTACTGCACCAGTCAGTAAATTATGTAAATTGATTTTCACTAGTAACTATTAAGGGGAGCTTGTCTTATAATCAGATTTTTTTCATAACCGAGTTCTTTATATTCTAGTCTACCATGTAATAGCCCATCTGCCCTGCTGTAAAATATCCATGTGACTAGGAACTGTTATTCATAATTTTGTTTAAACATATTTTATTGTTTACCAGCTTAATATTTTCACATCTGTTTTACTCAATGTATAGATCAAATAAATCATCTTAAGAGTGACAATATACACTGAACAAAACCAAATTTATTTATTTCACAACCTTGAATCATAAATAAATAAATTAGATATATATCTATATTATTTATTTAATAACAATTTTATTCATGGATCACAATAGTCAAACCTTTTTATAATTAATCAAATAATTTAGAACTAAATTTCATTATTAGCTACTATTTAGTGTATTTTATATTTAATACAACATACAGTTATTAATATTAGAAATTGTAATAAGGTAAAAATCTTGCACTGCCTTCTCTATTACATGATTAAATAATTTTAATTTGTAGCTACTGGTATTTGCTACCAATATTGGTTCCTCTCTACTAGTTAGTGAATGTTTTTCTTACCAATTCCTGTTGTGTACAATTGGTGCCTTTGCTGCAGGTTTTCTCCAGTGCTCTCTACCCTGGGTCTTCTGAGTACCGATGGCATCTTCCTTTGCATGATGATATAAATGTCACAAAGTTCTCCAGAGCAACTCTCAAGAATGTTGACAAATTCTCTGCGCAATCTTCATCAATGCAGGTAACTAGTAGGGTTTAGAATAATTTATTTATTTTTCTAGGATTCAAACTTTCGAATAAAAAGATATCTATTCATAATCAGGATTAAGGAGTCTTGGCATATTATCAATCAGAAATGTGTTAAGATAAAGCATTACAATGTACCCCTTCGGGTTGTTTGATTTATCTTTTCTGAACTAATTGTTTATTCTTCATTTCCATAATTCAGGAACTGATCTAATTAATGTCCATTAATTACACAGAAAATGAATGGGAGAAATAACTGGTTTACTTTTAATGGGCACAAATATGAAAATGCACAGTTCAGCAATTATGGATTTATTTCGTATAATTAAAAAGGTGTAAATGTAGAGCACTATGTGGGTTGCTACTGCTAAAAAGTCTATAGCCTATCTGCCTTTAGGATCATAGCCTTACACAAGCTGTAGAGAAACAGGGATTCATTGAATAGCAAACATATGAATTATGGATATAAAAGATGGTACATAACGAACTCTCTGACAGTTTGACTTTTTGGTTAATGAACAAGAAATAGGACATTGAGGAAATTTATCACCCTTGAGAAACAAAGTTCTCATAGGTGTGGATTTTTTTTAAACTTTTTTACAAAGTTATTTTGAAAAATATATAGTTATTCTGCTTATTCATATTGAATTTATAGTTCATAGCAGGAGTGTCCGAATCAAGGAAAAAACCTTCAGCAGGAAGATTATAATTACCGTCATGAAAACTCACCAGTGTTGTACACTCAAGGCAGCTTAACTAAAATAATAACCCCTAGTCACTCTATTCTGAAGTTGTCAGTGATGAATGGAAGAGAAGGGGGGGAGGTGTCCCTTGTGTCTTGAACTGTTGTAATTTTGATTAGATATTTTCTTTTTTCATGTTTATCATTATTTTAAGGCTAAGTGCAGTTTTAAAGGATAGCGCTAGTGTTATGCTCTTCAACTACGAGGTCTTAGATTATTGTGTTAGGTAGGCTCGTTTGCTTCATTTTCCTCTTCCATCAGTGAATGCAGTCACTGGTTGTTACGAAGGATAAAGATATTCAAAGGAGATTTTACAGTTTTATTCCGTAAATGATCAACGTCCCTGAAATTTGTTTCAAAACATAAATACAAAAATACTACAATAAAGAAATTCCTAAATGTCATTAGCTAACAATTTAATTTTTACTAGTTTTATATTCACAAAGATTTAGTTTTTAAATTCACAAAGATTTAGTTTTTAAATTCACAAAGATTTAGTTTTTAAATTCACAAAGATTTAGTTTTTAAATTCACAAAGATTTAGTTTTTAAATTCACAAAGATTTAGTTTTTAAATTCACAAAGATTTAGTTTTTAAATTCACAAAGATTTAGTTTTTAAATTCACAAAGATTTAGTTTTTAAATTCACAAAGATTTAGTTTTTAAATTCACAAAGATTTAGTTTTTAAATTCACAAAGATTTAGTTTTTAAATTCACAAAGATTTAGTTTTTAAATTCACAAAGATTTAGTTTTTAAATTCACAAAGATTTAGTTTTTAAATTCACAAAGATTTAGTTTTTAAATTCACAAAGATTTAGTTTTTAAATTCACAAAGATTTAGTTTTTAAATTCACAAAGATTTAGTTACTCATTAATTTAACACGTACAAATGAAGTGAGGATTGAAAAAGAAATATTAAGTATTAACGAGAGCAACTAAGTAAAAGATGAATTAATTTAGGCAATTGAAGAACTATATGCTTCTTTATCTCAAACTTTTAAACATTCACAGCAACTAGTCACTATATGGATACGCAAGAAATTTTAAATGCAAAATTTAAATCACAAGAAAGTTATGTTGGCGAAGCCTAGTGTACCGTTATTAACACCTCCACACTTACTACAATCACTGCCAAATGAAATTTTAATAATAAGAAAAAACTCTTAATTAGATTAGCATTTTATAAAGAATGGATAAATTGGATACGCTAATTTTAACTTCGTAATGCCTGACCTAACCTACCTAGACTAAAATATTTTAAATTGAATTCTACTAAACTTAGCTATGAGAAAGTGATTCCATGATGAACAGTAGGAAACCTAGATAAAAATGTTATGGAAGTATTTCTCAGAAGTAGTTTTTGTGGTGTTAATAGAATGTTTAAATGGTATCACCTACTGTTGGAAAGACAAAAACTAGAAAATTATTTTAATCAGGAATAATAAGAAATGAATACATTCTTCGGTAAGTAACTGCATTCACGGAGTAGCTTTTCTGTACCTACCCATAAATATTGTCACTGACGGTGGTAGATTACATTTATTGTGGAGCCACTTTCCTTTCAGTCCTTTGTATTTAATTTCTTTTTGATGTCAGTGATATGGCCTATGGTTCTGAAGCAGATGTTAAATATCTATTTAATTATCTAGTCATCGTTGCTAGTTTCAGGACCATGCAGAGTTTTTCCATGTTCGATCTCAACCTTTGCGAAGGGATATGTTTGGTCTCGACATCAAACCCCAGACTAGAAAGAAAGTGTCTGTGATTCCTACTGAAGTAAACACAGTCTCTTCTCTATTGCTCTATTGCAACAAGCAGAATATGTGAGTAATAGTAAGCTATTGGTTATTTTTCTTTGCACTATATTGTTAAATAATATAGGTAGTAGGAGTTAATAATAATATTGTAGCTATATATCTTTATATCTTGTCTTTATATTTTCAACTTCAACATAAAAAGGTTAGGTAATCATATATGTACAGGGTGACCCACAAAAAAGTGTAGCTACCCAACATTGAGGCCCCTTCACACTTTCATTTCTCTACACCGCCTTTAAAAAATGCTCATGGCAAAAAGTTAAGCTACAATTGATTTTAACGGAGCCTTTACACTTGCGTTAGAAAAAATGCTGGTGGAAAAAAATTCAAGTGTGAAGGGCTCCGTTAAAATCAATTGTAGCTAAACATTTTGCCATGAGCATTTTTTTAAAGGCAGCGTTGAGAAACGCAAGTGTGAAGGGGGCCTGAATTAATTTAAATATTGCACAGAGACATCTTGAGCAATGAATGTGGTAGAATAGATAAAAGTTAAAAAAGCGAAATTTTAAAATTTACTTGTTTTAACACATATTTTATTCAGTAATATATACAATATTTAGATCAATAATTCAAAGTTGGATACATTTTATTTTGTGAGTCACCCTCTATACAGTGTGTCTGCAAAAAATGTATCCACTGCCTTGAATATACATTATTCATTATTTCACGATAATATGCATAATATGTTGGTGCCATAGATACGTAGATTAATATTAATATATTTAAAATAGTACTTATAAGATAAATTCAATGCCAGTGGATACATTTTTTGCGGACACACAGTATATACTAATTACTTAATCGAGCTTCCACGCAGTTGACCTTTGTGTTTAATTGCTAATCCTTGGATAACATTTACAGATATGCTTCTAGTGAGTCCTCTTCACACAAAGGAAAGACCACAAGCACTCCCTTCACTAAGGACAGTCCTGATTCAGTTGCTTTACTGGATGAAGCTCCTGCCACTCTCCAGGTCAGACATTAGCTAGTCAGATTAAATTTTAGATCATATTAGATTTTATATATTTTAACAAGTTAAATTGTACATAGCTATATGTTTTCTCATAAAGTCGAATATGTGGAATAGTTGGATATCTTATCTCTGAATTGAAGTTTTTAACCCTAACTGATATGTGTTATGATCACTTCTTGGGTTTGAGAATTGACACTAGACTTTCAAATTTTAATGGGAATATATGTGAATTAATCCCTTCAGAACCAATTGTTTATTCTTCATTTCCATAATTCAGTAACTGATCTAATTAATGTCTATTAATTACACAGGAAATGAAAGCGGGTAATGACCGGTTCAATTTTATTATAGGCACAAATATAAAAATACACTGTTTGGCAAATATGGTTATGAGAATGATCGGAATAGAGGGTAGAACAGTATATGATTATGTCCTACCCCATCCAGTGTCGCGCCAATTCTGCTTATAAGAACAAGTGTTTAGGCAGGAGAGACTTAAACTTAGGCCTATGAGGGTACAATCAGCAAATGAAACAAATAGGCCTACTTTAGATAAAAATACATAGGGATATAGAAAAATACAATTTGGTTAGATGGTATAAACGGTTTTCTGAGATCGTTTGTTACCGACAGGAAGTAAGCAATTACAGAAATTCAAAACCCTTAGAAGAAATGTTATTTTAGAGCTTTGTGTAGAAATAAATACGTAGTTAAATACATATTTGAATTATAGTTCATAACATATGTAGCTTCCAAATATAGGGTCTGGCCCCCCTGATCAAGAGAGATAAAACTTCAATATGACTCTATAACTGCAGGGCTACGCATATAAAATAGCTAAAGATTAAAAAATAGTTTGCTGAAGATTATAGCACTGATTAAAGAAAGTCTTAAGGTCCCCTTCAGGCAAATTTTTTTATTTTAATAAATGAGGCTAATGTTTATCATTAGCTGCAAACCCCATGAAATTTGACATAGCACGTTTTTAATTTTATTTGGTTTGACAGATTTTTATAATCGAAACTCTACAAACCCCGTTTTACTTTCGACTTGCTCATCTTCAGTCTGAAGAAAAAGAATGTAAACATTTTATTTTAAATGTCAACTAGGTAGGCATCCTCAATTTACTATTAAATATTTCTGTAAAGGTATAAAATTAGATAAATTTATTGATCCGATCCCTAGACCTTAGTTCTACAATATTAAAAATATAAACTCATTCATTTTTTTCTCGAAGTCTGGAGAGGACCTTTAATTGAAGATGCACAAACAATTCTGGAATAAAATTTAAAACTTAAAGTGTTAACTATAAATATTTAAGATTATAAGTTATAACAGAAGTAGCTATAAAATTACTGCAGAGAGGCTTTTTTCGTGCCAAAATGAAAAACATTGCATTGGAACTTATCAATCGTAGAAACCGCAATTGCCCTCCTAATTTGATGATCCCCTTTCACTCCTAATGGGTCCTATTTGTCTCATAATTTTTTCTAACTATGAAGCTCATTTTCTTCAAATTTTAATGCTTTGGGATGAGAAAAATGAGGTTCATAGTAAATGTTTTAATTGACCGCATCTTTGTGCATTTAGGTATTTAATGAATTTGGTATTAATTTATTTTGTCTGCACCATATAAATTAGCTAACTAAGAAATAAAAATTTATGCCATTGAATCAGAAGCTCATAAATGTCCTAAGAAGTATGAAATGTGATAGGGGTTAAAGAGTTACAGCTGTAGCTTAGAGGCACGATTAAACAATCCGTCAACCAGTCTATAGGTAGGTACATCTATTTCCCTTCAATTTATTTTCCTTTTTTTATCTATTTTTTATATATCCTAATATCATAATTTTTTCTTATTTTCAATTAGTCCTAGTCTCTAGGTGTCTTTTTGTTCCTAGATGTCTTCTTGTTCCTAGATGTCTTCTTGTTCCTAGATGTCTTCTTGTTCCTATGTGCCCTCTTGTTCCTATGTGCCCTCTTGTTCCTATGTGCCCTCTTGTTCCTGGGTGCCCTCTTGTTCCTATGTGTCCTCTTGTTCCTATGTGTCCTCTTGTTCCTATGTGTCCTCTTGTTCCTATGTGTCCTCTTGTTCCTATGTGTCCTCTTGTTCCTATGTGTCCTCTTGTTCCTATGTGTCCTCTTGTTCCTATGTGCCCTCTTGTTCCTATGTGCTCTCTTGTTCCTATGTGCCCTCTTGCTCCTGGGTGCCCTCTTGCTCCTGGGTGCCCTCTTGTTCCTATGTGTCCTCTTGTTCCTATATGCCCTCTTGTTTCTATGTGCCATCTTGTTTGTATATGCCCTCTTGTTTCTATGTGCCCTCTTGTTTTTATGCGCCCTCTTGTTTCTATGTGCCCTCTTGTTTCTATGTGCCCTCTTGTTTCTATGTGCCCTCTTGTTTCTATGTGCCCTCTTGTTCATATGTGCCCCCTTGTTCATATGTGCCTCCTTGTTCATATGTGCCCTCTTGTTTCTATGTGCCCTCTTGTTTCTATGTGCCCTCTTGTTTCTATGTGCCCTCTTATTCATATGTGCCCTCTTGTTTGGTTTGCAATCTGGGAGGTTGATGTGATCTGATTATTCATTTTTTTAATACGAGGATTTTTCTGTTTATGGGGATCGTTGAATGATTTTTGCTAGCTACCAATTATATTCGTCTTATTGAGTTGATATTTTGACATATGGCATAAAATGCTCCAAATCTTTGAAGTTGTAAATTTTTCATTTTGTGGCCCCTTCCCCCGTGGTGGCCGAACGATCTTAGGAATTTCGAGCTAAACAGATTAGCTTCTATAAATTTTTCTGTAGGACCAACCCCCATTGAGTCTATAGACTAAGTGCGCGTAAAATTTGAGTAAAAAGATACCGAGATAATGAAGTAAACAAAAAAAGTTCAATATTACAAAAAAAATATACATATAAACAAAAAAAGGGAGCTTTTCGTCCCTGCCAGAGAACTCAAAGGTCCTCCAATCCATCTACCAAAAAAGGGATGCTTAACCCATGTTAGCAGGGGGGGGGGATACCACACCTAATATTTCACACCCCCACCATTATTCAATACACCCCACACTGACTTATAGTTGTCACACCAAAATGAAACTTTTCGTAGTTTTTCTTTGGAATGTTTACTGGGGAACTAAAGTATAAAAGGTAAAAATTACAGAAAACCACTGAATGATCCCTTAAGTATCTGTGATACAAAACAAACAATATAAACGAGATAGACCCATACTATACTAGCAGTTTCACCAACGCATTCTCACTACCCAGTTTCCGCTTCTTAATTTTCAAAGTATACTAGGTAACGTATCTGCTGCATTATCACCGCTTTGCAAACTAAGAAGTAGCAGTGAAAACGCGGCGTATCTGTCGCAGTAGAAACGCTTTGCAAACTATAATGGGCAGTGAAAATGCGGCAAATATTCTTTGTAGTCTATGCAAGGTGTTTTCCATTATTTTTTTTCTCTTTATTATATTTACTATCCATAAATAATTATTCCAGAGCAATATGCAATATAAGCAAAATTAATTCCCGTACTATGCAGCGGAATATTTGGTTTATAGCGTGAAGTGTGATCAACAAGACCGAACTTGTTCAAATTATAGAAGAATGAATTATATGAGATTATATATGAATATATTAAAACAATGAAAGAATGAGAATATTTACCCTCACTTACATTTAATTTTCGCATTAGGAGATATCATAAAAGATACCTAATAACTGGATTACGTGCACTCGTTCTAGCGCATACCTTCGTCGCCGCTTTAACCTGTTCTCTCCCAAAATCTAATAAACTGGTAACTGGATAATGACCAATCGTCCCACCAAGTTTCATGCTATATGGTTCAATACTTTTTGAGTTATTGAGTTATAAATGACCTTGACATTTGACCGAATCGCTCTCGAAATTCTACCAGATGGTTCCTGGACATTGACCAATCGTCACCAAATTTCAGACAATTTGATTTAATACATTTGAGTTCTAAATGACTTTGACCTTTGACCGGATCACTCCCAAAATTCTACCAGAAGGTCACTGGACATTAACTAATCGTGTCACCAAATTTCAGGCAATTTGGTTCAACTCTTTTTCAGTTACGCGAATAACAAGATGATAAATAAATTAATGCCGGGTAAAATATGACCTTCCGCAAATTTGCGAAGGTAGCTAACTAGATTAATTGCACTTGGTGGAGCACATACCTTTGGCGCCGCTTAGACCAATTCTCTCCTAAAATCTAATAAGCTGTTTTCTGCAATTTGGTTGAATACTTTTTGAGTTATGAATGACTTTGATCTTGACCTTTGACCGGATCACTCCCAAAATTATCCCAGATGGTTCCTGAACATTGACCAATTGTTCCATCAAATTTCAGCAAATTTGGTTGAATACTTATGAATTATCAAGTTATAAATGGCCTTGACTTTGATCTTCAATCTGATCGCTCTTAAAATGTAACCAAATGCTTCCTGGACATTGACGAATTGTTCCATCAAATTTCAGCAAATTTGGTTGAATACTTTTAGTTATTAAGTTTTAAATGACCTTGACCTTGATCTTTGACACAATCGTTCCCAAAATTGAACCAAATGGTTCTTGGATATTGACCAATCGTCCCACCGGATGTCCTGCAATTTGGTTTAATACTTTTGAGTTATAAATAACCTTGATATTTGACCAGACCGCTCCTAAAATTCTACCAGCAGGTTCCTTGACAATGACCAATCGCCGCACCAAAACTGTTTGAATTATGCCAATAACAAGATGATAAATAAATTAATGCCAGTTAAAATATAACCATTTGGGTGATAATGCAATAGCGAGATGTGATAAAAATGATTGATTCCACGGTAACGTAACAACAGTCGCTTGATATATAATATTACTGTATTGGGATATCTTCTACTTTACTGGTCTGTCTGTGTGTATGTGCTTATATTTTGACTGTTGTGGTGAAACTGCCCAGTATACTTTGCAAAGCGTTTCTACCGCGGCGGTGGTAACGCGTCCAGGTGTGTTACCACCTCCTAGCGCCTTTGTAACGCCGACTGCCAAGGCGGTAGCAATGCTAGTATAGTATGCAATTTTGCTTTTCCATTCATTTAACAAAGATTAATTGAAGATGCGTAAACAGGGAAGTGAAAACGCGGCGGTGAAACTGCTAGTATGTTATGGGTCATATATCTTGTCTGGTATTGTCACAATCCTTTCAAAATAAAGAAAAAGAAAAATCATTAGAGCTATAGTTATATTCATATATTGATTGCCTATTTTACGTTATATTCATATAAGATTCAAAATAGTTATATTTTAGACGGCATTTATTTATTTATTCTCTTGTTATTCACTTAACTGAAAAAGAATTCAACCAAATTGCCTGAAATTTGGTGAAACGATTGGTCAATGTCCAGGAGCCATCTGGTAGAATTTTGGGAGCGATCTGATCAAAGGTAAAGGTCATTTATAACTTAAAATGTATTTAATCATATTGCATGAAACTTGGTGTGACAATTGGTCATTATCCAGTTACCAGTTTATTAGATTTTGGGAGAACGGGTGAAAGGGGTGGCAAAGTTATGCGCTCTACCGAGTGCACGTAATCTAGTTTCTATATGCCGTCTTGTTCCTAGGTGCCGTGCCCTCTTGTGTCTTTATGCCCTCGTGTTCCTATGTGCCATCTTGTTTCTATGTGCCCTCTTGTTCCTATGTGCCCTCTTGTTCCTATGTGACCTCTTGCTCCTATGTGACCTCTTGCTCCTATGTGACCTCTTGCTCCTATGTGACCTCTTGTTCCTATGTGACCTCTTGTTCCTAGGTACCCTCTTGTTTCTATGTGACCTCTTGTTCCTAGGTACCCTCTTGTTTCTATGTGCCTTCTTGTTCCTAGGTACCCTCTTCTTCCTAGGTACCCTCTTTTTTCTACATGCCCTCTTTTTCTAAATGCCCTCTCTTGTTTCTATGTGCCCTCTTGTTTCTATATGGTTATACTGGTAGTTTTGTTTGTATAACTCTAATTTTGTTATAAATATAAAAAAAGTATCTTTAATGTTGTTATGTAATGAATGTTGTTACCAATGGTAGGCACTAGCTAATAAAAAAATTACATCTTTGATTCAACACCCTATATACTATTATACAGTGCATATTTGTCTGTTGGTTGGTTGGTTGGTTACAAGATAAATGTCACTCTTTAACATTTAAGTTACGTTGTAATTCCATGAATAAACTAATTGTCAGTATATAGAAATCCGAACAATCCGAAAATATTAGAATACAAACAAATACCGGGTGACCAATAAAAAACTGGTTGAAAGTAAATGCTTATAGCTTAAAAAGTAATTGATGTAGAAAAGTAAAATTAATCCTTTTTTTCAAAATTAGCGATTACTGCAACTAATATATTTTGGTTACTTCACGTATTACTTGCTTCAAGTCTTCCATCATGTTTGATTTCAATTTAAAGACCTTCTCTTCATCATATATCAGAGATAAAATCCCAAGGTGAAAGGTCAAGGGACTAAATTGGACAGAGGAAACGGTTCGGTGCGAAATAATCTTATCCTCTAAGTGATTTTTCAACCAGTCTACTGCATACAAGAATGTGTATGCAGTTGCAGTGTCATAATGGAACCAAAAGTCGAGATGTTAGTCGTCAGTCATTACAGTATTTAACATTTCATTGTATCCGTCGGTGTTTACAGAACAAACATTTTCAGTCTCTACATCTTTAAAAAAATATGAACCATGCATGGCCTATGCCAGGGATGGGCAAATGCAGCACTCAGTGCTATTTTGGCCCTCAGAGCGGCACTCGTGCCCACCAGG
The DNA here is from genome assembly GCA_947561585.1 of Caprella mutica. Taxonomy (NCBI): domain Eukaryota; kingdom Metazoa; phylum Arthropoda; class Malacostraca; order Amphipoda; family Caprellidae; genus Caprella; species Caprella mutica. Next base: position 24,799 of record CANNZV010004658.1, read on the forward strand.
GAAAATGTGCTTTATGTTCTTCCAAAGAAACTTTGGAATTTTTAGCCCTGACTGCTCTATAAATTACAATGATAATATTGAAGAGGATGGTCAACTAATTGAAGAACATTATATTTGTAATGACCTTGATACTTTGATAGTAAATTTTATCCGGTAATAAGGTATTTTTTGTTCATTGTTACAATAGTTCTGTCTCTTTTTATCTAGATCAGTTAATTTTATATCTTTCATACGCTTGTCTAGGGACATTCAAACACTGTGGTAAATATTTATGCAATCATATTTGATTCCCTTTTTTAATAAGTTAGGTAGCCATAGTAATTTATCCTGTGAATTTGTGAGTTACTTATTATTACTTATGCAAGATAGCTTATTTTTGTTTTTATTGTGAATAATTTACACATGAAGAAAAAAATTATTATATATTATTTATTAATACTTTTTAATGCAAATGATAAATCTACTACCAACATTTATGTGCAAAATATGTATCGTTGTGCATATACGTACTTCAATTAAATCTACCTCCTCAATCTATAACTATTCAGTGTCCCCAGCAATTTAGAAAACGAAAAGAAAATTGGCACTGAGATTCCATCTTTCGGCACTGAAAAACACAACATGTGCTCACCCCTGGCCTATGCGAACTCAAACCGCACCGAACTGTCTTTTTCTGAGAGTGCAAGGATTTCTCAAACAATTCATTTCTTGTCCATTTATTGAACAAATTCTTAACCATTTTTATTTTTATATCCTTGTTGTATTGAATGGCATATTTTCTCTTAACTTTAGTAGCTGAACCGCTTAAATAATAATGTTTAGCAATGAAAACAGAGTACTCAATAGTTAGTTTCATAATGATTCACGAGGGTTGATTAAAATGTGATGACGAAATATATATTATGTTTCATTGAGATATCTGTATCCCTAATTCGATAGTTTTCTAAATCTTTGATATTAAATAAAATTTGAGAATATACTCTTTTATGAGATATTTGTTTCATCTTTCTACACAAATTACTTTTAATGTTATAAGCATTTACTTTCGACCAGTTTTTTATTAGTCACCCGGTACAAATACCAAAAAAATTGGAACATTTTTTAGCTACAAAAATAAATAATAAACCGGGATTACAAAAAAAATATTTACTACAGAAATATCCGATTTTACAAAATACTATCTGTATCCAACACTAGTAGTATAATACAATAATCCAATGTTAAAAAAATATATTGAAAAGTCATGCCATGACCATCGAAAGAATTCATGAACAGTTCGTGATGATAATTTAGCGTCTGAAATTTCCAGAAAGTAAAGTAGCTAGCTTTGTAATACGTAGGACTTTAGCTCTAAAAAGATATATTACTTTTTCGTGTTAATCAATAAATTCTATGTTTAATATGCGTTTCAGAACTGGTCATTTTTAATTTTCATCCTGTACATAGCTACTTAAACTGGTTGAACAGCATTTTATCTCAATTCATAACCATCACTCTACATTCAATAGTAGAAACTATTAATAACTAATTTTTTTATAACTAATTTTAACTCATAGTTAAAATGTTGTTATTAGTAGCCACTTTGGCCGCGTCATGGCAGCACTAAAAATACTGACCAGCTATTCATGTAGGATAGGTTATCTTAAAGTAGGAGCATAGATAATTATAGATAACCATTTTTAGATACTAAATTTTAATAGCATAGATAACCATTTTTGGGGGCTTGAAATTTCGGTCTCAGAATTATAAATGACCGTTATGTAGTTTGTTGTACTGCACACTTCATGATTGTTTAAAGACCTGTGAGGAGGTTAAGGGACGGCACGTCCCCCGATACAACTAATCCATAAGTTTTATTTATACCTGAAACCGAATTTTCCACTCAAATCTCATGTGGAATAAATGTTGAAACATGTCAAAATTACTAATATTACGTATCATTTTGCAACAGTTAATGATGTTATCCGCTTTCAATAAATAAATTACACATTTTAATACTCATTTCAACTTTTCCTATTATTGTTCTTTAATAACACCATTATAATTTGAGACCGAATTTTCCAAGGCCGAAATTTCCTAGAAACATCCCTTCTACCACCGCCATGGGCTTTACCGTTACAGGAAATTAAATATAAACTTCAATACAGATAGAAAAATATTTTATATTTTTGTGTCCGGTACTGCAAAATAATTGATGTGTAAGAGCAACCCAGTTGCCAGCTCCCCGAGCTGATGCAGTGTTGTCAATATGACGTCACTGGTTAGTCAGCCAAAGCTAAAACAAATGTGCAACAGAGTTGCTAGTTCCCAGAACTCTTACGGTCTTCAAACATCCCTACAGCCGCACCTAAAACGCCACCAAGGTTGTGACCTACAACCGTGATAATGGCAACCGGTAACAATCAAAGTTTGCAAACACACAAGAGGTTTTAGGAAACAAAAATCGCAACTTGCTTGTTGTAAACAACTAAGTAAACACTGCGCAGTTTACTTCCAAAGTAAACTAACGCTAATACTTACAGGTACTTAGACTGCCTACCTTTAGGCAACTAAGGAAATGTTACCTTTATACACTCTTTGAACACCAATCAAAGATGGCTTGAGACGTTCGGCGAAAAGGGCACACCCTTCCCGTACCAAATCTCTAGTCAGAAAGAATTATGGAAGTACTATTAGGTGTAAAAATTAATATTTTCATTAAATTAATTAACAATTAATTAATTTAATTAATAATTAATATTTTATTAATTTAAATGATTATTGATATTTTATTAATTTAATTAATAATTAAAATTTTATTAATTCAATTAATAATTAAAATTTTATTAATTTAATTAATAATTAACATTTTATTAATTTAATTAATAATTAACATTTTATTAATTTAATTAATAATTAACATTTTATTAATTTAATTAATAATTAACATTTTATTAATTTAATTAATAATTAACATTTTATTAATTTAATTAATAATTAACATTTTATTATTTTAATTTATAGCTAATTTACATTTTATTAATTTAATTAATAATTAACATTTTATTAATTTAATTAACATTTGAATAATTTATTTATCCTTTATTTAATTTGATTAATATTATAGGATAATAATTTTTTTTATTCATAATATTTAATATAGCAATTAAAAACTTATATAAGATATACGTGCTTTATTAACCATCAAATAAAACCTCAAACATTATGAAGCAGATTCAAACGAAAATATGACAAATCGGCTACCTAAATGAATACAAAATTATTCAGGTTTAGAATAGATAGTATATCTGCATGACGTACGAGTTACTGTTATGTTGCAACACCATGCAAGTTGACATCCGAGCTTCGAGGCGGGTGGCTAACTCGCCCATTAGTGGCGAGTAAAAACAAATTTTTTTGTAGCAACTCGCATGCGAGTTACTAACCTCCTGCACATGACAGTTACTCGGCTGATGCGGTCACACTGTGCGAGTAGCTGCACTGCAGTAACTCGCTAGGCCAACTTGCACGTTTACTCGCACCGTGTAACAAGCCCTTAAGTAAGAGCCACGTGTCGCTATTGCCAACCATGTGAGAAAATAGAAGCCTATTCTCAAATATACCACATATAAAAAATTCGTGTCAAATCCAGTTCTATAGTTTATCTATGGTATTAGCTTTAATATATTGGATGTGATGGTGTTTATTTCTTCTTCATGACCTTGATGAATATATTTCTTTTCCAGGATGGTGATCTTTCTGACATGTTTTCTCAGGATGAGTTCCAGTATTTACCAGATCTTTCCGATCTACCAGATTTAAATCTGCCCACAGATCTCCCTAAACTCTCAGGTACGTGACACAATTGATGTAATTAAGTTACTCTTAAATAGAAGAGGTAAAAGTTATGACGTCACACTCGATTCTCCTTTCCACCCATCCTCTGCCTCATTCGAAACCACATTCAAAATTTGTTTGAAAAAATATAAAATTACTAAAACTGCCATTTTCAATCAAAAACTTACAGGATTTTTTTGATGTTTTAGACTGCTGAAAATAATGTTTCAAGTAGCAGTTAAATATGGGGTTTGAAAGGTGTTGATAATCTTCTACTTATTGAGATATTCGATCTTAATAGGTAGAAAATTATTCATACTAGTGTATTTACCTGTGAAAAATGATGAGGAATATATTTTATTTTGTTATCCGTTTTTTCTGTTTTCCTGATTTTAGATTTTTCGGCTTTCCTGATGTTAATTTTTTCTCGTTTTTTTTTAATTTTATCTTTATCTATATTCCCATTTTATCTATATTCCATATTTTTCTGTAATATAGCTACAGTATATCCCATTTCTTTGTATTTAAATTTTTTGTTGATTCTGTTTTTTCGAATTAGCTAGCTATCTGGTTTTGTCAGATTCTTCTGTTTTCCCGATTTTTTATTTACGTAGTAGCTTCCTATTATAAAGGACAGACTGTATGTTGTATTTTATTATCTGATTTTTTCGTTAGATTTTTTTGTTATTCTGAATTTTCATTTTTCTGGGTTCTCTACTTTCTGGATTCTCTGTTTACCGAATACTCGATTTTTAGGATTTTCCGGATTTTTGTTTTCCTGCATATTCTTTTTATTCTGGATTTTCTGTAATTTCCAATTTTTCTATGTTTTCTGAATATTGATTAACCCAAGTAACCTAGCCGCTGGTGTGGCGAACCAGGTCTCATGGAAAAATAATAATAACTTCAATTCTAAACTGATTTGGAAGCTGTCTTTTCATGAGTTACTTTTTCACTTAATTACATACAGTTAGACAAAAAATTGTAAGATATTCAATGATGAGCTCTTATTCAAATATATAAGGAGTATATCAGAGCAATGAGAGCTGGTTCTTGAACACCAGTGGCTAAGTTTGTGAGCAAACTTTAAAGGAGTAGGTTAGTAGGGCTAAAGCTTGACAGTCCACAGACAGACAAATAAAGATAAGGAAACTATTTAAGGGGGTCATACCCTACCACATACGGTAAATACAAAATAGTCTATATGATATAGTTACAAAAAATGGTCAGTATTTAATAGGAAGTGGCTAGGATCCTTCATAGGCAATCGCTATTAAAAATTTGACATTATATAACAGGCTTCTGTGTCGTATTTGTTATTGTGTCTATTTATCATGTCCTAAGTTATTTCTTTGATAACTATTCCTAGCTTTCAGTTCTGTGGTTGAAGGTGTTTCGGATTACTTTTTTAATTCCTTTTTGTTGGAAATAATTAGATATCGGATGTCTCAGGATATTTTCAGCCCAAGTTAGTGCTAATAACTCGGCCAATATTGATGTTATATTTCTTATTTTATATAGCTATATGAAAAAATGAGACCATTAAAACGGATAATTAATTATCAGACAAATTTATAATGTCTTGAACAAAAGAGCAAAAAACATTTTGCATCACTACCTATTTGGAGTCGAAATCATTCAAAGCGCTGCAAGCCAAATATCGTAGGAAGTTTCACTTTAAAAATTATCACCAGAAAAGCCAAATTTATCATTGGGTTATAAAATTTAAAGCCATAGGATTAGTCAACAACAGCAACAAAAATAAATCTTCTGTCATCTTAGTTACACTCAACATTAACAACACGCCGAAAATCCTTGGAGTTACATATGATCGCGGCATGACGTTCAAACACCACATTACAGACATCAACACTAGAGCAAAACGAAGACTGAACGTCCTGCGCGCCCCTACTCACACAACTTACGGACACACTCCAAGGAAGACATAACAACACTATACAAACTATACATAAGACCCATCCTCACCTGCGCCCGCACAGCCTGGTCACCTGACATTGTCAACACTCACCTACAGACTCTCTATGCCTAAATCACACAGAACACTGCACTTTGCATTGCCACCGGTTGTACAAAACAACACCCACACACCACCTACACACAGAAAAAACTAGTCCTCCCGCTTACCTCACGCATGGATATGAGGGGCACACATTTGTACACCTCTACCCTAGAGGTGTAAACCCCACGCATACTACACACTACACCTGACACACACTACAGACACCTCTACACCACACTCCCTCCCACCCCCAACAACACCTCACTACGCAAACACATACACACCACTTTCACTCAACGAGCTCTAGACTCCCTTCCTCCTAACGGGGTCCCGGCCTACGGACCTGGACCAGAGCGAGTCTCGCATGTCTCGGCGTGATAGGGTCATTTTATATGATTTATCTTGACTAAATCAATTTTTTTTCTTAATTTACCAAAATATGAATGATATTTTGTATTGTTAACCATGTATAGTGATCAGTTATGAGCTAATATGTATCTTTATTAACTTTTACTAAATAATTCTATATAAAAACGAAATATACAAATAAAGATACAGATAACTAACGGCAAAATATATTTCTCCTTCGCAATGACTACTTTAATCCCTCATCCATCTGTCACAGTTATGGGATCTTGTTAAGATCAGCACCCCAGTAAAAAGCTTGTTAATATCATGCACCCCAGTAAAAAGCTTGTTAAGATCAGCACCCCAGTAAAAAGCTTGTTAATATCATGCACCCCAGTAAAAAGCTTGTTAAGATCAGCACCCCAGTAAAAAGCTTGTTAATATCTTGCACCCCAGTAAAAAGCTTGTTAAGATCATGCACCCCAGTAAAAAGCTTGTTAATATCATGCACCCCAGTAAAAAGCTTGTTAAGATCATGCACCCCAGTAAAAAGCTTGTTAAGATCATGCACCCCAGTAAAAAGCTTGTTAATATCATGCACCCCAGTAAAAAGCTTGTTAATATCATGCACCCCAGTAAAAAGCTTGTTAATATCATGCACCCCAGTAAAAAGCTTGTTAATATCATGCACCCCAGTAAAAAGCTTGTTAATATCATGCACCCCAGTAAAAAGCTTGTTAATATCATGCACCCCAGTAAAAAGCTTGTTAATATCATGCACCCCAGTAAAAAGCTTGTTAATATCATGCACCCCAGTAAAAAGCTTGTAAATATCATGCACCCCAGTAAAAAGCTTGTTAATATCATGCACCCCAGTAAAAAGCTTGTTAATATCATGCACCCCAGTAAAAAGCTTGTTAATATCATGCACCCCAGTAAAAAGCTTGTTAATATCATGCACCCCAGTAAAAAGCTCGTTAATATCATGCACCCCAGTAAAAAGCTTTTTAAGATCATGCACCACAATAAAAAGCTTGATACAACAATGGGTGTTATATATTGGCGTTAATATCATCGTTTATACCTTTCAAAGATGGCTCACAATGTATTTCAATAAATAGTTCTTTCCCATATGAACATCGATTCAGCTACAGTCATACGATGAATGCAGGAGAAGAGGCTATTGAAGACAAAAATGAAATATAAAAACTGCAGTGTATTCTTGTTTGGTATTTTTTTAAATAAATCATTATTGTTTGTTATTGTTTCATCATTTTTTTTAATAAATTAATATTTAGAAAAATGTTAAATTGGTCCTATTATTCATTCATTAAATCTTGTTAAGATCATGCACCCCAATAAAAAGCTTGTAAAGATCATGCACCCCAATAACATCTGGAATGCATGATCTTAACAAGATCTCAGTTATGATTTCTTTAACTATTCCTTAAATATATTTCCTATCTTGTTTATTCTGTGATGTAGTTTCAAAACAGAAGATTTAGTGTTTCATTATCGGTTCCTTGGTGACTTATTCTGACAAAAATTGCTCTCACAAGAGAAATCTTTTCCTGTGCTCCACAGGTGTGGTGAATGATGTGCTGCATGACACTTCAGTAGACACTGGCTTTGCCCCGTCTCTTCTTCCTGACTCTACTGCTTGGAAAGAGTCTTCTCTTCCCAATAGTGATCCTCCTCCTTCAGGAGAAGCTCCACCACCTCCACCTCAAGTTGGAGGTCCACCACCAACTCCGGTTGGAATACCACCACCCACTCCAGTTGGGGTTCCACCACCGCCACCTCCTCCAGTTGGGATTCCACCACCGCCACCTCCTCCAGTTGGGGTTCCACCACCTCCTCAAGTTGGGGTTCCACCACCTCCTCAAGTTGGGGTTCCACCACCTCCTCAAGTTGGGGTTCCACCACCCCCTCCTGTTGGCGTTCCACCACCGCCTCCTGTTGGCGTTCCACCACCGCCTCCACTTGGAGTTCCACCACCCCCTCCACCAAATGCAATGCCTCCACAGACTGTGAGTAAATTGTTGTTGTTCATTGGTATTCTTGTTTTTAATGGAAAAATACCGTCTTTTTAAACAAAAAAAATCTTATGTGCCATTTATCTATTAAATCTTTAATATATTGTGATCTATTTCATTCCTTCAATATCTGTCCATCCCAATTTGCAGTGTAGATGTTATCTATTTGATGAAAGTATCCTACACCTCGGTGTTAAATATGCCTCTGCAAATTAGTGCTATTCATTTTCTATGTTAATCTTAAAGTAAATTTTAACATTACTTGCAGTTTTAGAGGATAGCGCTAGGGTTATTCATATACTAGGCTTCATATACTATAACCTCTTCATTTTCCTCGTCCGTCCGTGAGTGCATTCACAGGTGCTTGTGTCTTTTTTCGTCACATTCCTTAGTAAGTGACTGCATTCACGGAGTAGCTTTTCTGTATCCATGACCATGAGCAATGAGCATTGTTACCGACGGTGTTAAGTGACTTTGTTCTTGGAATATCTTTCTTCCGAATCCCGTGTATCTAATTTCCTGTTGACATCAGCTATATGACCTTTGTTCCGAGGCAGACGTTAAAATCCTTCTATTAATGTTTTGAGGTAACGCTATATTCAACACCTAGCTATTTCAGTTTGCTAATTTACTCAGAGAGTTTCTTTCAACCATTGCAGAGTGTTTCTCCTGCTGTGTCCTCAGACTCTCGGTCTGACCTGATGAAGGCCATTCAGGCTGCCGGTGGAAGTGGGAAGGCTAAACTCAGGAAAGTGGAAGATATGAAGTCTAAGGTCAGTCTATAGATAATTCAGGGTGTTACAGAATTACGGCAACAAACTCTATAGCTATAATAAAAAAATTAAATATTAGCTACTATTCAAAAGGTCCTTTAATCCTTTTTGATTTAAAAGATTATAACTTATTCAAAGGTGAATAATAAGCAAACGATACAGTGGTCCATTTATTCGATATAAACGGTGACCACCCTCATCAAAAACTAATGCTTTCATTCTAGGAGAAAATGCATCGCAAGTTCTTGTGGAATTGCTTCCACTTCCATTTGCAATTTTTCTTTTAGGGAATCGAGAGAGTAGTGTGAGAAATAGCTGAGGCCCTTGTCTCCAAAATTGACCAGAAATAAATTCAAACGGATTAATGTCTGAACTCATTTCTCACTAGACATCTCTTCCTATGAAAAAGATGGTTGCTTTAACTGTTTTGAGTCAATTTGGTCAACCCTGAAGGATGATCTTAATCCATTGCTCGGCAACTTTGATTCCTGAATGTGAATTCATCACTCGATACTTTGAAGCTGTGCTAACATCAACTTCCGCAACCAATTTACGATGAGATCGGAGTGGGTTTCGACGCAACTTTTCCCGCATGTTTTGATTAGTTTTTTGGTCCTTAAGATCCGTTTATGGCCTCAGCCCGGATTTTACCAGTCTCCTTGAAATTTTGAACGGTTTTCCATCAGTTGAAAGATTCATCAACTTCTTTACAATTGATGATATAGTCTTACCGTTTTTGTGTAACTTGATCCACTATATTTCGATTTACAGCCCTGATTTAAAATAGTAAAATTAAATAGCTGAAATTGGAAGGTTATGACGCTAGATTCGAGATGATATACAATTTAAAGAATTAAACATAGATTTTGAATTATTTATTTGATTTGCATAACTAGTTGCGTTAATTCTGGAACACCCTGCATTAGAATCATTTCTCCAAAGAATTCATGAGCTTTTAAGAGGATCGTTCATTGATTTTTCTAGCTACCAATAATACTCGCCCGATTGAGCTGAGATTTTGACATAAGGTACAAAATGCTCTTGTGAATTGAAGTTGCTCCTGTAAAGTTTTCTGTAGGACCAATCATCATTGAGTCTAGACATGGCGCGAGTACGATTTGAGTAAAAAAAGTTACCGAGATAATGGAGTAAACAAAAATAGGTAAAAATTATAAAAATATAAGCAAAAAAAGGGAGCTTCACGTGAGAACTCAAAGGTATCCCGAAACAACTACGAAGCCATCTACAAAAAATGGGAGGCTAAGCCCTTTTTAGCAGGGAGGAGGGGGGGTTTACTGTGGCACACACTATCTTTCACCCCCTGCCATTATTCAACCCCCCCTCCCAATCACCCACACTGACTTATAGTTGTCACACCAAAATGAAACTTTTTGTACGTTTTCTTTAGAATGTTTACTGGGGAACTAAAGTAAAAAAAAATGGTAAAAATTGCAAAAGAAAACACTGAACGATCCCCTTAACTCTTTGATAGCCCCTTGCTGCTTTTCTTCATTTGGTAAATAGTATGAGGGACGCACTGCTATTGGCCTCAGTCCATTTGATATCCAGAAGGGGATTAGTATTGTTGTACTCATTTATTAAAATTACATTAATCCTAAAAAAACAGTAACTTTATTAAATACATATTAAAAGATAAAAGACCTAGATTTGTCACCCTACGGTGAAAATTCTACAGGTGGTAAAAATATATTTTATATATTATTATATGCATATAGTTAGCTATGGATAAAAAAATAATGAAATATATAGGGTCGAACAGGTAAATTGTGGCACACTAAGTAACTGCGGCCTCTAACAACATATACATTAGGGTGGGCCAAAAATCAACATTTCGGAAATTACTTATGGAATAGTAATATAAAGTTGATATGACAAGTAAAGGTACGTGTACTGAATTTTGAGTGAATTCTGACATGATTAACAATTGCCCCCAAGCGATTCAAATATCAGAAAAGTAACATTTTTGGTGATTTTTACTACATTTTGGCAAAAACTCATAAACCCTGATTTATTTTCATATAGAATAGGAAGATGGCTTGAGAAGAGCTTATTTTGGTGTTTGTGCCGGAAAATCAGACAGGTACGACAATGTTTACAGTTGTCCCCACTCCTCCAAATTGTTCAAATTTAGACACCGCTGGAGACTGTAGTCAGTGTATTGCTGCTCAATTATGGAGGTCTGGTGCTCAATGAAGAACATAAGGAAATTTATCTACAAGAAATTGAGCAAAAAAATTAATTATTGATTAATAAACCAACATTTCAATATTTGCAACACTTGGTGACTCAAAAAAGTTGATTAATCGAATTGCATGGGTTATATTATCCAATTGCTGAAATCCGAGTAAATTAGAAATTTTTGCAATACGAAAATATTGATAAATACTTTTATAAAATGAAATGAATACAATTCACAAAGTTATTTTGAGAATTAAATTACTTTAATCTTATCTTATTCATCTGAAGATTTGGATGCCAGGATTATTCATAGTTGGGAATTGATGACTCTGCTGGCTTCTTAAAGTTTAATAACACGATATTTCGATCCGTTTTCTTGGATCATTTTCAAGTAAAATAATAATTGCATAGAGAAACCTAACAAAATGTGCTTATTATATGCCCCTAACAAGTAGCCTGTCTACGTAAATTAGTAAGAAACTAAAAATAAATCATAAATAATATTAAACATATATAAAAAGTCTATAATAATTGTAAGCTGAAAATTATTAGAGCAATCTACTTGTATTATTAGGTACCTATAGTATTATAGTAATTTCACCAAGATGAGAATTAATAAGAAACTAATATTAATCATTAAAAACATACCTAAATTATAACATAAAATAAATCCAATAATACAAAAACTGAAAATTATTAAAATTATCTACCTATACCTAACATATTATCTTACATCACTGAATTATTTTCCTAATCACACTTTTGTATTGGTCTGGTACATCTAAACTCCTATTCACATTATTCCTATCAACTAAAGTATAACTAGCTTATACAAATAGCCCTACATAAAACTTTGACGTCATCCCATTTCATATCCTTATGTCCTGTATTTCTAAATGTTTGTAAATCATACAATTTTGGTCATGATTCCTAATATTTCTCTGGTGTTCCTTAAGTCTTATCTCCAATTCCTGTCCTGTCTCCTGTATATTTTGTGTTGCAGTCAGTGCAATCTAGTTGATAGACTACCTGTGAATTCCTCAGTTTATCCTTCATTTTACATAGTTGTTTCCTTAGTGTATTAGATGACTTGTTTGATAGTCTTATTTTATATTCCTTTAATAATTTGCCCACTTTCTCCGATACACCTTTAATATAGGGAGTTGATACATAATTAAAATTAACTTGATCTGAATCAGGAACAGTAATCAAGTTAACTTTAGTATCATTTATGAATTTCCTTGGATAGCCATTCTCTTCTAATTTTTCATTTATCTACCTGTTTTCCAAATTCAATTTTCCATCTGTACAAATTTTCTGAGCTCTTGATTTAAGTGATAGTGACTTAAAAATGATTCAACAATATGCATAGTACCGGCAGATAAAGGCAGAGTTGCAGTAGTATTAGATAAATTAGATTATGTAAGAAAATGTGAAGAACATTTGAGCGACGAAATAACATACAAGAAGACAAATAATGACCCAAATAAAACATTAAAAGACTAAAATAAACAGTTATCTTAAAGAATTGAAAGATAAATGGATTTTAACAGAGATTCTTTATAAGAAATTGTTTTCCAGTACCGCTGCAACACCATTATTCTATGGTTTAATCAAGACACACAAAGAAGGCTTGCCTATCCGCCCGATTGTTTCTTTCATTAATTATCC